>PVIR01016687.1:12154-36150 GCA_004026965.1 Petromus typicus | reverse complement strand
CATGGTCCAAATCATAGTTTTTAAAGAAATAATTCTAGATTATTCTAGAGATTCTGAAATGCAAGCATTAGAGCTTCATTGAAGCTACTGTGGTTAAGGCTTTGGCTCTGCTTTGCAGACGGGGCTTATTATACCCTCACCTGGTATCTCCCATCCAAGTACTAACCAGGCCAGACCCTGTTTAGCTTCTGAGATCAGATATGTTCAGGGTGGTATGGCCATAGACTACCCTCACCTGATGAAAGGTGGAGGCTGCTTCCTTCCCCTTTTCTAATTCATTCACCTCATCACTTCCTCAAAGCCCCACCTCTTAATACTGTTAGGTCCTGGCATATTCATACATTTTGGGGAAGACACCAATATTCACATGTGTCTTTGTATTACTATAACAGAATACCACAGACTGGATAATTTATAAAGAGCAGATATTTATTGTTCACAGTTCCTTTTTTTTGGATAGACTTATGCTATGTAGTTCAGGCTGATTTTGAACTCATTGTGTAGTCTAGGGCCTTCAACTTTCCGTGATCCTCCTACCTCAGCCTTCCAAGTGCTGGGATTACATGTGCACACCACTGTGGTTGCCTTCACACTTCTTTTTTTTTTTTTTGAGACAGGGTCTCGCTTTGTGGTTCAGGCTGGCCCTGAGCTCAGCCTCAAACTCACATCACAGCAATCCTCCACAGCCTCTGCCTCCCCAGTGCTGGAGTGACAGGTGTGAGCCACCACGCCCGGTACTGTGGAATGTGGTACTGATTGCTGGTGGGCGTGAGTCTCCACACCCAGTATTGTTTGTGTTTACTGGGTATCGAACCCGGGCCCTTGTTCTTGTAAGACAGGCGCCGGAGGAACGACTGAGCTATATCCCTGTCCTGGCTTCACAGTTCTTGAGACTGGGGAGTCAGAGATAAAGTAATGAGTAAGTAGTTCATTGTCTGGGGAGAATTCAGGTTTTTTTTTTTTTTTTTTTTTTTGAGACAGGGTCTTCTAATTGCTGGTGAGCGTGAGTCTCCACTCCTGGCATTGTTGTATGTGGTTACTGGGGATGAACCTGAGCCTTTGTGCTTGCAAGGCAGGCACCACCACTGAGTTAAATCATCTCCCACCTCTGTTTTTTTTTTTTTTTTTTTTTAATAGTGTCTGCCATGCAGTTGCTGGCCTTGAACTCACTGTGTAGCCCAGGCTGTCCTCAAACTCAAGGCCATCTTCCTGCTTTAGCCTCCCCACCTAGTGCAGGGATTATAGGTGTGTGCCATCATGCCCTTACTCTTTGTTTTTTAAGATGGCATTTTGAATGCATTTGACAGAGGGGAGGAACAGGACAAGGCTAAAAAAGGCCAGTTCCCTCTGCAAAATCAGTTTATAAGGACATCACTCTGTTCAGAGTGTGGGTTCTTTATGATCTAAACATAGAAAAAGGCCCTGGCCCTCACCCTGTTGGAGTGGGGATTAAAGTTTACAGTATATGGATTTGGGGAAAACATTCAGACTTTATAGCAAGAGCACACATTGAGCTGCTCTGGCTAGGTATTGTCTTGGTGATATCCTGGGTACCTGGTACATACTAAGAGTAATACATGTTCTCAGCAAGTGAGTATGTTATTAAAGATCACCAGTGATTTAATTTACTGACAGGTAACAGTATATTCCCTTGCTTATTGCTACCAAAGGGTGCAAATCAGCTTCATAAAGTTCACTGTGGGCTGGGTTGATGGTGCATGGCTGTAGCCCCAGCACTTGGGAGACTGAGACAGGAGGATCATTGCGAGTTTGAGGACAGTTTAGATTACATAAGGAGACCCTGTCTCAGAAACACTAACTCCACTGTGTAATTTTAGTTGAGAGGTTGTAATCTCAGAGGTTATTTATGGCAAAATTTTTATGAAAGTTTAATAGTTATGTTGTAGGTGTCCATACATCTGTAGCCTGGAGATGAAACCTTGAGCTCCTCACTTCTCCACGGTATTAACCATATGGAGGGACTTATGAGGTGCCTGCTGAAGAAGTGTACTGATAAAATGTAAGGTGTTAGAACATACTAGCCTGTCTTCAAATTCAGGAAGACAGATTATTTAGAAGAGGCAGAATGTTTTAAAACATTTTACTAATAGGTTCATTGTAATTTTGCCTCCAAATTTGTGGACACACGAAGTGTTGAGGTTGCTACTGCTGCTTAACCAAACTCAGTACTGTGCAGTGGCTGCAAACAGCATGTTCATTTCTGGGCTCCAGTTGCTCCAGTTCTAGTGCTTGTCTTCATTTCACATGGTGTCGGCTGCCACTGGGTGCTGCAGGGTGACTTCGGTGCTCATGGGGTGGCGCGTGGGCACTTGGCCCCATTGTGGATTGCACTTTGCTGGCTTGGGCTTTCCTACAGCCTGTTCTTAGGCCATGGGACTTCTTACATGGTGACTTGTTTCCAGAGGTGCCAAAAATGGAAGCCATGAGACTTTGTAAGCTTATTTCTGGGCCTAGTGCACTGTCACTTTCACTGGAGTTGGTGGGCCAAAAGTAAGTCACAGACCAGCCTAGATTTAAGGGCTCAAGCTGTACAAGACAGGGACACAGGCAGGGATGGTTTATTGGGGCCACCAGCAAGCACTTCCACCATATAAAACAAGTGCCTTCCTGAAGAAGAAAATGGGGAAAAGGTGACTTTTTTGTTTTTCTGGCTAATTCATTTATAATGCGATAAGGTAATTGTCTTTTTACTTTGAAGTAACTGTATTACAGTAATGTAATTTTTCATATTCATTTAAACTATTTGTACTTTGATAGGATTCATAAACAGATTTCAGAATAGCAAGAAGATATTTTATGAAATACTCAACTCCTAGTTAGTTGCATCTTGGTTAAAGTACCATAATGCTAGATAAAACCCTGCATATATGCTTTTGCGAGATAAATGACATAAAATCTTCCCATGGGACATGTTGCACTCCATAAAACATCCCAGGAATTTCTGCAGTGTGCTCTGCTTGTCCCTTGTGCAGGGGAGAAGAGACAGTCTGAGCTTCTCTGTAGGAGTTGGTGCAGCCTGGAGCCCTCCCACAGCCCCACCATCCCAGTGGAGCTCTTTCGCAGCACAGCCCCCTGGATGGATGGACAGAGTTTTACTCCTTCAAATCACTGTTGTTCTCGTTCTGGCTCAAGAAGTGGTCATGTAGTTACTAAGCTTTGGTGCAGCAGTGTGTCGAGTTTTGGGGAACATTGTGACTCAGTCTTCAGATACTTTTGTAAGCTTATTAAAAGATGTAGATTCTTGAGTTTAAAGATACCTAAGTTTCTTAGTTTTGGTGGAATCAAGTTTGAGAATTTTGTTTTTAGATCTTGTCACACTGATTCTCAGTGAAATTCTTAGGAGTGAGAATAGGAAAGTCTTAATTATTACAATGGGTTATTGTCCTCCAAAATTCAACTCTACCTGAAAAGGTTTTATTCCTTATGATTTAATTTCTTTAAATTAATTTATGAAAGTAAGTGTAAGTTTTTCTTCTGAGATGGAGGTAATGACAGGAAAAAATGAGAAAATTCTTTCATTGTTCTTGCTGCATGCTGCCTGTGCTATCTCCCTCCAGATGGGGCTTCTGAAACTTCATTTTGTGATTTTGATGCTTTCTGGTTTTAATACTAATGTTAATTACATTAAATGGATTTTCTTTCTTTCTTTCTTTTTGTTTTTTTTAAAGACGGTCCCCTTTTGTAGTTCAGATTGGTCCTTGATTCAGGCTCGAGCTCACAGCAATCCTCCTGCCTCCCCCCCCCCCCCCCCCAGTGCTGGGATTACAGGTGTGAGCCACCACGCTCAGCACTTTGGTATGTGGTACTGATTGCTGGTGGGCGTGAATCTCCATGTCCAGCATTGTTGTTTTTGGTTACAGGATCAGACCAAAACTGGGCTTTTGCGCTTGCAAGGCAGGTGTCAGAACCACTGAGCTAAAATTCTTGGCCCTGGATTTTCATTTTTAAAAAATCCAGAGGGATCAAAACATTTACTGTATGGGACTTAGACTCCAGGGGATTTAGAAATATTTTATTTATTTATTTTTTTAATTAATTATCTTTTTGAGACAGGGTCTCCCTTTATAGTTCAGGCTGGCCCTGAGCTCACTATGTAGCTCAGGTGAGCCTCGAACTCAGAGCAATTCTCTTGCCTCTGCCTCCAAAGTGGGATTACAGGTGTGAGCCACCACACTTGGCATTGTGATATGTGGTACATTGCTGGTGAGTGTGAGTCTCCTTTCCTGGCATTGTTGTGTGTGGTTACTGGGGATTGAACTTGGGACCTTGCACTTGCAAGGCAGGCAGTGGAATCACTGAGCTAAATCCCCGGCCCGGAAATCTTTTTTTTTTTAATAAAAGGTTCTGCAGCTTATTAACAGCATGCAGACAGCCAAGTATCCCCTGTGTACCTTGTGAGACACAGAAGGTGTTCCCCCAGAGACCTGTTCTTACCTGTCCCTTGGGAAGTGGCATCTCATGCATCTGCCTTCTCTCTCCTGCTAATGCTCTCTCTCCCTGACTAGTGGTCAGAGAGGGAAAGGGTGCTCAGAGCCCTGGTCCTCTAGGAAGGAGGAATAGTTACGTGAGTTTGCTACTGCCTTTGTTTGCTTTGTTTGTGATACAGATGAAAATAGTTTTCAATAGGTGGGGCTATTAAGGGGGAGAAGTAGAAGTGGAGTTTCTAGGATATTATCATCTGTAAAGAAAAAAAAAGTTGAGAGTGTTTAGATCCTTTATGGTAGTGTCAGCTTCTTTGTATTTGTTTGGTTTTCTGTGTCCTTTGTCAAAGCCAGGAGAGTTCAAGCGTAGTAGTAAGGAAAGTCAGAGCAGAAGGCCTTGGAGAGTCTCCCTGTACCTGGAAGTGTATTGTTTGGCAACTGATAGATGCTGGGGTATGTTATTTGCTGAGTCAATGAATGAGGTTGATTCAAAAGTTATTTTCTTTTTTTTAATTTAAAAAATATTTTTAGTTTTGTGAGATAGGGTCTCACTTGGTAGTTCAGGCTGGTCCTGAACTCACTGTATAGCCCAGGCTGGACTTGAATTCACTGGCATCCTCCTGTACCAGTAGGAATGCTGGGGCCACAGCATAGTTTATGTCTGTGTTTGGAATGCTCCTGAGCACTCAAGGTTTTACTCCATTATTATTAAATATTTATTCTCCTGGGCCAGGGATTTAGTTTAATGGTTCTGGTGCCTGTCTTGCAAGTGCAAGAACCCGGGTTCGATCCCTGGTAACCACATACAACACTGGGTGTGGACACTCACGCCCAGCAGCAATCACTACCACATACCACAGTGCCAGGCGTGGTGACTCACCCCTGTAATCCCAGCATTCGGGGAGGCAGAGGCAGGAGGATCTGTGATGTGAGTTTGAGGTTGAGCTCAGGGCCAGCCTGAACTACAAAGCGAGACCTTGTCTCAAAAAAAAAAAAAATTTTTTTTTTATTCTCCTAAAATATACGAGCATCTTGTAATCATGTGTGCTGAGTTTTGTGACCACACACCAGAGATGCCCCCACCTGATAACAGTTAGACTTAGTCTTACTCAACATGAGATGCTAGTGTATTACAGCAGCAGATTTGATGGCTCTAAGAATTTAAGAGATGTTGTGAGAAGTGCCAGGCTGTTGTTGGTGACTCTAATTTGTTCATTGGGAGAGACTTTTTCCCCCTTTCTTACTCCTTCATTACCCCTTGTGCTATGGGCCTTGTTTGTGTTGCCCTTGCACCAGTATTCAGGAAAACCCAGAGATGGAGAAGTGCTCACTCAGGGTCCTGCGGCCCACAAGTGGCACTTTTCACATTTTGTCCATGAGAACTTACTTGCATGCCATAGCCAGTTGCAAGGGAGTCTGGGAGGTTCAGCTTAGTTGAGCAATAGTGTCCTTGACCACGATTACTGTGTAAAAAGATAACTAGTATTTCTGCCACAAGTACGTAGTTTTTAGTACACTTTTGAGCAAAGCTTAACAGTTACTTAGCAAAAATTCTATAGTTGATAGAGATAGTAAATTATTTTGGCAAGTGATAGGTAAAAATGTTAAGGATAATATATTGAAAGACGAGATTTAAAATTAATGGGAACCTAAAGCTAATCAGCCCTAACTGATTATGCCTTTTGTCTTCTCAAGGTGCAAACCAGGTAAAGAGTCATAATTATAACTTTGCTATACTCAGTGTATTCTTAGGTACATTTAGGTGTATGCTTAGTCACAAGCTGTGTGTCTTTTTTTCCTGAAGGTTAACCCCATTTTTTTCTCCCAATACACTAGTTTAATAAAAATTCTTTCTTAAGTATCATCACGCTTTTAGAGCTCTGGATTTTTGTCATAAATCCCCAAATTTGACCATGTGTCAGAATTGCCCGGGGTCCTTGTTCAATGTGTAGTTTAAGCCTTATCCTCTAGAGATTCTGATAGTTTTGTCTCTGAATCTGAATTTTTAACAAGCCCCTCAGGGTAATTCTGATGCAGCTGTCAGTGGTGTAGGAACCACTTACTCAGAAAGATAATCTTAACACCTCAGTTACCTCACTTGTGAAAGTTCATAATTATAGCTGTCTAGCTACAGGATTTGGAAACCATGAAGAGTTATATGTGGAAATTACTTGATAAACTAAAAGTACTATAAAAATGTTACATGATAATTATAAGTGAAATCTGTGCCAAGTTTTGTGCTGATTTGTACAATAGACAAAGTAAATACTATTATTCTTATTGAGAAATAATTTGGGAAACAACTTTTATAAATACAGACTTCTTGATTTTGCATAATTTAGCAGGGACTCAAGATATTAACTGCCCATGGTAACTGTCAAATAGCATGACAAACCAAATTATTAACAGTTTCATTTTTACACGATTTGAATGATAGCAAGCGTCAACCTGGTGTTTTCCATGAAGTACATTTTCGGATTATCTTGTGGAAGACTTTGGACTTTGTGCAGGTCAAGCTGAACAAATCTGCCCAGAAGGAAGTTATAGCCTGGTAGGGAAGAGGATGCGTACAAACAAGAGAATGTTCTAACAGTCATTTTCTTTTTAAGAGTGAATCCTAGAAAACTCGTTCTCAGTATGATGTGCAAGTTCAGAGAGAGAAGAGGCCATGTGAGGTGATCCTTTTGTGCAGAGAGATTTCCTTTCTTTTTTTCTTTTACCTCCTGGGAAACAGTCTGTCAGGGATTAGGAGAACTCTGCTCCCCTTTGTGTAGAGCCTGGGAAGTGATGGAGACACTTGCATACATTTAGGATACATCTCCTTTCTAGAAGTGATGGAAAGCTAACTTAAATTGGATGTCTCAAGTCTGAAAGCATTTGGTAGTAGTGGGCCCAAATCTCGATTATCTGTAAATATTCAAATTAAGTAGCTTTTCCTGGTGAAATTGCTTCCTGAACCTCAGCAGGCTCTGCCTCCCTTTACAACATGTTAGGTTTGGCTTGGTTTTGACAAAGATGGAATTGCAGCTAAACAATTATGACATTAGGGATACAGATCCGTGGGTTCATTGTCAAGCTGGAGGGTATATGCAGGGAAGAGCAGTGTGGAAACCCTGCAGCAGTTGGTAGTAAGGGATCTTTATAGGAAATAGAAAGGTTGATTTATTTGACAAATATCATACCAGATGATAGGGTTGAAGTAGTGAAAGAAAAGACAAGTACAATTTGTGCCTTCACAGTCTTGGTTTGTCATTTTAACATTTGCTGTTCATGATATAATATGTGAAAACTTTCTTGAATGAGACTGAGATTGAGTAGTTAAATGTTAGGTTTTACTAAGCAATACAGTGGTAGAGATTTTATCAGTCTTTTACTGGCCCAGTCTTTTAAAAGCTTGAAGGGACTCAACAAGTAGTAAGATTGCAGATCATTCCAAATGAGATACTGGCGTTAAGCACAGTTTTTCAAGTAGGAATAAGAATCACCTAAGAATGAGACTATAAACTGGAGCATTTTTGTAGGTGACAGTAGGATGGATATATTTTAAGAAAATTTGATAATTTTTTCACAAGGCCTCTTGCATTAGTTTCTTATAGCTGCTGTCACAACTTATCAAGAACTTAGTGACTCAAAAACACAGAAGTTTGTTCTTAAGTTTCAGAAGGCTTGAAGTTCAAAATCAGTGTCACTTCGCCTGAGTTAGAGAGTCTGCAGGGTCAGGACTGTGGGTCTTCCAGAACGTGCAGGCGACTCTGTTCTGTGACTTGCCCAGCTGTAGGTGATGGCCAGCAGACCTGGACTTGGCATTGTCAACCGGCCCTTCCACCATGGTCGTGCTGCCATCTTTTACAAGGTTACTTGTGTTGGCATTTAGTGTACACTGTAAATTATTAATACAAGTTAATCACCTCATTTTAAGATACTCAACTTAATCACATCTGCTAAGTGCCAGAGACTAAAATGTGAGTATCTTTTAGGAGGATATTTTTCAATTCATTACACTCCTATAATTTATTAGGAAGAGTAAGGTTGCTTTTGAAATAACAACTTTTGTGTATAAGTGTACTTTCTAGTAGCAAGAATTGATAATATATTCTATAATATTTTTTAAGTGTTTTGAGACAGGATCTTGCTTTGTAGCTCAGGCTGGCTCTGAACTTACTATGTAGCCCAGGTGAGTCTCGAACTCGTGGCGATCTTCCTGTCTCTGCTTCCCAAGTACTGGGATTATAGTTGTGAGCCACCATGGCTGGCTATTCTATAATTTTGTGATGTTTGCCAAATTTTGGAGTAGCTGCTCAAATTTTATCACCTTACATAGTATTTGTAACAACAGATTTAAGTTGTTTTTCTCTAAATAATGGAAGTTGTATTTTTTTAGATGTAGTTTAAGATGTCAGTGGTAATTTTCATCAAACACTAAAGTCTGAATTTAGTGGAGAGATATAAATTATTGGAACTTATTTTAGAAATTTAAGAATTGTAGTGACCTAAAAGGAAACGATTACTGAAGACTGAAAAAAATATACTGTGATCACACTTTTTTTAGAGATGCATAATTAATCATAGTTGAAGAAATGTTGGCGTAGTTGGACTGTTTTTTTTTTTTGAGACAAAGTCTCACTTTGTAGTCCAGGTTGGTCCCAAACTCACTATGTAGCCCAGGGCAGCCTCAAACTCACAGCAATTTTCCTACTTCTGTCTCCTGAGTGGTGGGATTACAAGTCTGAGCCATGTTCGACATTGTGATATGTGGGACCAAGGATCAAACTTTGTATCTTGTGCTTGCCAGGCAGATGCCGGAAGCACTGAGCTAAATCGTTAGTCATTTTATGCTACTTTTTAGGTAATTAGTTTTGGACTGGTCCAATAGCTCATTTTGAATACCATAGATACATATACTTGGTGGTGTTAAAAAGATGTATACACTTAGAAGGTGCCAGTGAATGATTTTGTAGTCAAGAACAAACATGGCACCTGTGTTTTTTATTTTTCTGTTCATCCGAAGATACATATTTTGAAGTTCTCAAATAGTTGTTATTTTTTTTTCTTGGATATGACATTTGTTTATCTGTGGAATTTCCTTTTGTGATGGAGGATTTCTTTTGTGTTTTCGAATTGTTGTGTGTGAACTCTTTGCATAAACCTGTGAAAATGTTCTATGTTTTGAGGCATGTATGCAGTTGTGTTCAGATGTTTAGAGTCTGACTTTGCAGGTGATAGTTTTTGCTTCCCACTACTTGCGACCCAGATGTGACAACTGTGTACAGTATTGGATCTGTCTCCTCCCTTTGTGCCCTGGTTGCCATGTGTTCCCTTCTACTTAGAGTTATAAACACCATCTTTTACTTTTGCCTTTACCTGTTTTAAAGAAAATTTACTTTTGTTTTAAACTACCAATTGTCTTTTAATGAAAGGGGTAGAAGAAAAAAAGATGATTTATGAAAACTTGCCCATTTCAATTTCTGGTTGTCTATTTCTCTGGGTAGACTTGAATTCCCATCTGATTTTTCTCTTCCTTTTTATTCTTTCTTTTTTTTTTGAGATCTCAGCCAGCCTCCTGCCTTAGTCTCCTGAGTGCTGGGATCACAGGCATGTGCCACCATACCCAGGTCATTTTTCTCTTCTGTCCAAAGAATATTCTTTATTATTATAGCATAGGTCTGTTGGGAAATACTTTTCTTTTTAACTTTTTTTTTTAAATCTCCGAGTGTCTTTATTTCAACCTTGTGTTTGAAGATCATTTTCACTAGTTATAGAATTCTGGATTGATTTTTTGTTGTTTTTGTTTTCAGTCACTTTAATTGTGGATGTCTGTTATCCTCTTCTGTTGTTTGTGTTGTGATACCACTGATAGTTACTATACTTACGCCTCAGGTTATATAATGTCGTTTTTGTCTTTGACAGCTTCGAGAATTCTTGTATACTTTTAGTACAGTCTGCAGTCGCTTATCAGTGTCATGTTTCCTTCTCCCTTGCTTTTGGTCTATCTCCTACACTGCATACTGTGCAGTCCAGGAGGGGAGGCATCGTGGCAGGAAATGTCACTATGTATTTCCAATGCTTTGTGCATATTTATTGAAAAAAATGAATGATACCATGACATCATTGACTTTTTAAGGATATTGATTGTGTGTTGAGTTAATGTAAACTGGTTTTCTCATTTGGATCACTAGACATACGTGTGTTCTCCTTGTTGAAGTTTTTGAAATATATCAAGATATACAAAGAGGGATTAAAATATGCCTTGAACATTTAAATAGAATTTATTACAGTAAAATAGAAATTTATTATATTGTCATTAATCCCCCTCAGAATTCTTCAAACACTATCTCATCATTCTTGCCACTTCTGAAGCAATTTTGGAATGCTCTTTCATGAATGTCTTTTTTCTTTGGAGACAGGGTCTCAGTATGTCTTCAGGCTGGCCTTGTATTCCCAGTTGGTCTCCAATTTAGGAGGATCCCTCTGCCTTAGTCCCCTGCACACTGTATTTATAGGCATGCACTAGCAGGTCCAGTTTCTTGAGTGTCTAAGATGAGTGTCATTGAATGAAAAGGCAGACTGCTAAAAACATCATGGTGTGTCCTCATCCACCTTTTAAAAATCAGATCTGGCCCTGTGTGATTTCTGGCTTTTCCTAGTCAAAATGGTCACAGAAGGGAAATTATTTGAATCTGTTCAGAACATTGAGACAGCTATGACCAAGCAACTAATGTGTCTTTTATGGTAGTAAATTTAAAGAATTTAAAGAGTCTCTGTAGTTTCTTTTCTTCTAGTTTTTTGAGACAGGGTCTTGATTTGTAGTTCATCCTGGCCCAGAACTCACTGTGTAGCCCAGACATTGAACTCACAGTGGTTCCTCTGCCTTCTGAGTGCTGGGCTTTCAGGCAAGTGCCACCATACCTGGCCAGGTGCTGTAGTCGTGACCACTCTGTGTAGGATTGGTCTTCTTCCTTCTTTTCCTCGCCTCTTATCTCATGACCTGTAGTTTGGCTGTTACCTTTCTGGAGATATTCTTGTGTATTTTCATTTCCCCATAAGTGGCCATGTTCTAGACACATACATTTATTTACATACCTGTGTGGTAGTGCACTGTAATTTCAGTACCCAGTTAAAATGGTATTTGTTTGTATTATTGGTTTGATAAGTGTGCCTTCAGCATTTATGTTACTTCCATATAAGGGATGCCACTGATCTGGACCTTAGTTTCCACCCACATCTGGCAAAGGATGGATTTGTATTGAATGCAGTTGAAAGTTGCTGGGCCTGATATCTGGTAATAAATTTAGGGTTAATAAGTAATCTGTAATGGATACCATAAAGAATGTGCATTTCTATATAAAAGAAAATTTGAATAAAAGTTACAAAAACAAACATGACTTTAGGTAATGAAAATAAAATAAGTTTTTGGGGAACTTGTTAGATTGTATAATGTTTTTTCTCATGAGTGGCCAGAAAATTGTCAAGTAGTAGTGGGATTTATTTCTAGGGTGGACTTTGTGACTAGGAAGCTTGAGCCATATGGATCTCCCTCCAAGCTAGTGACATTGGAAAGGGTATTTACTTCAGCTCTGAATTTCCACATGGCAGCTGTACATTTGTTAACACAAGACTAACTCTAAACATGTTTTAAGGGCCAGAATGTAGCCCAGTGGCACCATGCCTGATTGGCAAGTGCAAGGTCTTGAGTTTGATCCCTGTGCCATACCAAAAAAGAAAGAAAGAAAGAAGGACAAACAGCAACAAAAACCCAAAAAGACAGCTTTAGCAATCAAAGCTTACACAGGTAAATTTTTATTAGTGAGTTACTTAAACCAGTATTTTCTATTTTTTACTTTCCCAAGAGGGGGAAGCAAAAGATTAAAAAAAAACAGCTTAAAAGTTTTGTTTAGTCATGGGGTGTTTGTAAGTATGTATGTGTATATGTATGTTTGTATGTATGTGTTTTAAGACAGGCTCTTGCTATGCAGTCCGTGCTTGCCTTCGACTCATTTATGCAGCTCAGGCTGGCCTCAAACTCACAGTAATGCTCCTGCCTCAGCCTTCCGAGTGCTGAGATTACAAGCATGTGCTTCCATGCCTGGCAGTAAATTTTCTCATAAAATAGCACTGAATTTTAAAGTTTCTTTCAGATAGCTACTTTTGTCCATAGTCATTTATTTTATAGTTTGATAATTGCTATACTTCAAACATTTTTTCATGTACCTCCACTTTTATTTTTTAAAGCCCTTTATGATGAACTTAAAACATACACAGAAGTACAAAAGAGGATTAAATAGTATCTCTCAGATCCTGATCTCTTGTTTCAAGAATTGCCAATATTTTACTCATTTGATTTTCTTGTACTTTTAAATTAGTAATACTACATATAAAATACTTTTTTAAAAAAGTACATGCTGTCTAAAAGGGAAAAAAAATCAATGCTCTCAAGCTATATCTGGATATAGTTGTTCATACAGAGTAGATAATTATAATTTTTTAAGCTGTATAACAGTTCTCTTATGTAGCAAAGTTACTAGCTCTTTGCCGTTTGCACTGAATAGTCTACTGCTAATAGGTGACCCTGTGACACTTGTGCCACACTGGGCTCTTTGTGTCTTTGAAAGCTATGAAAAGCTCACCATCACTGAGAGGCTCATTCACTCCACTTTTGGATTGCAGGAGTCACCTGTGCTCATTAACTCCTTTGAGTATTTAAGAATTTTAACTCACTTACTTGCTTTAACAAAGTTACTCAAGTTAGATGTTTCAGCAGATGAGCTGGGTTGGTGACTATGACTTTCTGTCTTAGTGGCAGTCAGCTGTGGCTGTGGAAGCTGGCCTGCTGGAGGGTGAGATGGACAGTAGCTTTTCCTGCTTTCACAGGCAGAAGTGGGATTTGAGGGTGGCCACCGTGCAGGCATCACAGTGGCAGGCTGGTTAGGCAAGCATCTGCAGGCATGTAGCAGGAAACTGCGCTCGAAAGTGCTGGGGTTGGGCTCATGGGGATTTGACAGGAACAGGTGGGTAAGGAAGGCTCTTGGAGTGGCCTGAGCAACACAGTGGTATGTGGGGGAGTGGAACTTTGTTCACATGTCTCTGTTGGGGTGGAGGCAAGAGTAATATATACCAAAGCAACACGTGACCTTTGACAAACACAAGTTCACTGTTCTGGCTCACTTGTCTGTGGGTTTTATTTTTAGGAGATTATAGGAGTTTGAGGAGTTACCTAGACACATCAAAAATATTAAGAAAAAGGTGCGAGCCTTTTCTCATGTATGACTTTCCTCCTCATGTACTGTGGTTATAAGTATTTAAATGGTTTATTTCACATTATTTTATCATGTTGGATATACATTGAAATAATTTCTTTTTGTTGAGTATTTTTAATTCCAATAACAAACTTTTGTGTATAAAATTTGTATTTTCTATCACAAAATGGGTTCCTAAAAGTGATGCAGGATCAGGCAAAATAGACTACAAATGGAGCATGAATTAAAGACTTCAGCACAGATAACTAAGGAATAGTTACAGTTGCCAACATTCATGTCTGGCCTATGCACATACTTGAAGATAATACATTGAGAAAGCATGAAATTTGAGCCAGAAAAATTTATTTAAATTTTTTTTTTTGTTTTGGCAGTACTGGGGATTGAACTTGGGCCCTTGAACTTGTAAGATAGGTGTGGTACCACTGAGCTAAATCCCTTACCCATTTTTATATTTGTGTCACAAGATTGAACTTGTGACCTTGCACATGTGAGGCAGGCACCAGAGCTACTGAGCTAAATCCCTGGCCCTAGAAAAATTTATTGACCGTTGTTAAAAGTTCAGTTTAGGAGGCTGAGAAATATGTCTATGCCTCTGCAAAGTGCTTTTTAGGCTATGTATAGCGTTTTTGTTCTTTTTCTTTTTAGTTTTTTAAAACAGAGTTTCGCTTTGTAGCCAAGCTAGCCTTGAATTCACAGCAGTCCTCCTGCCTCTGCCTCCTGAGTGCTAAGATTAGAGGGGTGAGCTACCATGCCTGGCAAACAGTTTTATTATTATTTTAATTTAAAAAACTTTCTATAATTTAGGAAAAACCAGCATGAACCTAAGTTGGTTTAGAGGAATTTGGCATACAATTTGTAACTAAGGGTGTAATGTTACTATCGTAACAGTTGTTCTCTAAAATACATAAATTTTTACCATATTTAGAATTTCATTTTGCTTAAAGACAGAAGTGGCCCAGAGATAAAGAATTTTCTGGGCCATTATTTGTAAGATTTACTTTAAAATTACTATTAATATTCTAGTTCTTCTAATTACTGTGTTTTTTGATAATATGAAAAATAATGAACAGTTGTACTTGATTAAGGGTTATACTTCTGAGTGAAATGATAGCCCCCCCAAAAGAAGAGAAAAAAAACACCAGTATAGCTAGAGGAATAGTGTGCCAGTGTAGTAAATTGATTTGTAGGGTTGTGAATAAAGTCACATAAGTTGATTGTTGACTTTACTTAGGCCAGTGGAATTTGAAGAATAGGTGTGGAAATATTGACACTTAAAGTTTTTTTCTTTTTGGTACTGGCAAATGAACTTGGGTGCGCACACTTGGTAGACAGGTGCTGTGCCATTCAGCCGCATCCCTGGCCCTGACACTTACTGTTACTAGTAAGTCACACGTGTTAGGACTGTGAGAGTGTGACTGCTGATGAATACTGTGCTGGTTCCTTCTGTAGACTTTCACTGATCATGAAAATACTGGGTGAACCTTTTCAAGGTTGTATTTATTCTAGGTTTAAGATTTTGTTTTATCACAAGGTACATGTTTGTAGAAAATTGAGAAAACACAGTGTATAAGTTTCTTGCAGTTCTTCTTTCTGTAGATAACTGCGTTTGTATTTTATATGTATTTTTTCTGTATATAATTTAAAATATTCTTTACAGGGGCTGGAGATATTCAGTGATTCTGGTGTCTACCTGGCAAGTGCAAGATCCTGGGAGGCAGAAGCAGAAGGATTGCTGTAAGTTCAAGGCTCACCTGCGCTACATGGTGAGCTCAGGGCTAGCTTGAACTACAAAGTGAGATCCTGTCTCAAAAAAAAAAAAAAAAAAATTGGGATGTCAAACTTTGAGTTTAGCACAGTGAAATTTTTTTGTTTTTGTATTTTTGAGATAGGGTCTCGCTTTGTAGTTCAGGCTGGCCCTGAGCTCAGCCTCAAACTCAGGTCACAGCAATCCTCCTGCCTTTGCCTCCTGAGTGCTGGGATTACAGGCGTGAGCCACCACGCCCGGCACTGTGGTATGTGGTACTGGTTGCTGCTGGACTGAGTCTCCACGCCAAGTATTGTATGTGGTTAACTGGGATTGAACCGGGATCCTTGTGCTTGCAAGACAGGTGCTGGAACCACTGAGCCAAATCCCTGGCCCAGCACAATGAAATTTGACTTAATGTCCTTACATTGTAAAGGAGTGAAATCCAGATAGATAGATGTGTTTCGCGGAGATAGAAGTAGTGTATATATGCAAGGTGAATTGGAACAAGAGCTGAGATCTAAGCACAGTAGCTCCTGAAATTGTTTGAAAACAGTTTGAAAGTGTTTGTAAGACAAAACAAAATTTTGAGTCTTTGTTGATGTTTTGCTGAATTGGGATTTTTGGAGTGCAGTTTGGAATCCAGTTTGGGAACTTCTGCCTTTGTTTCTGATACAACATCAAGGCATGGCAGAGAGGCCAGTCATGGATCTGGAACAGGACCTGGAACAGAGCTTAGAGTGTGCATGGGAAATAATGGAGGATCAGAAGCATTTTCCACATTGATGGGACTCAGTAGATCGTTTAGAGAAAATAAAGCAGCAGTTTCTAGTGCCGTTCTTATGAGGATGATGGTGGTCGGAATAGAGCAGGGAAGTTAGAATGGGATGTTCTGTGAACAGTAGGTTTGGGGAGTAATATGACTGCGTAGGCAGCCAGCCACCCAGCAGCTTGTTGAACTAGACGATGAGTGAATAGTTAGGACAGAGAAAGAGTTAAGACAGTTCTTGATGGTGCGTGCCTATAATCTCAGCCTTTTAGAAGGCTGAAGCAGGACTGTTGCAAATTTTAGGCCAGTCTGGGCAGTTTAGACTTTATCTCACTGTTTAAAAAGAGGAGGTAGGGTGAAGTGGGGATGTAGTTCAGTGCTCCTAGGTTAAATTCCCTGTACTCCCCGCCCTCACCTGTGAGCTCCATCCCCAGCCCAAATTTCTGAATGATCAGAGGGTAAAACAGAAGGCAGCACCTGAAGTTAGGGGTAAAAGTAAGAGAACAGACATGCTGTTTGAAGTGTTTTTTTTAGGAAATGATATATTTACATAGCAAAGGATTTCCCTTCACAAAACTATAGCAAGGAAAATGAGTAAAATTCCTTTTGTTACTCTTAGTGATGAGTTTTTTTGAAGGAAATGTAAGCTCTTAGCAATGACAGTAAGTATTTTGGGTTATTTCTGAACCCTATTTTCTATATTTCTAAAATGCAATGATAATTAAAAGCAATGGTTTAAAAATTATATATAATTATATACATATAAAAGTAGATATAACCAACTAAATATGTTTGTATACACTAATGTAAATTAATTATGTGTGACATTTTATATATGAAATGCTACATATATGCATCTGTTACACTTTATATATGAAATCATTTTATTTAGAAAAGTCAGGGCTATCAGAAAGGAGAGAGCTGAGCAGCTTTTTCATGTATAAAAGGTAAATGTGAGAAAGGCATGAAAGCTGATTCAGCATGTTCTTCTTAGCTCTCTTATCTTCTAGTCACTGATTTATTCAGGGGGCATATGCACAAGATTATGCGAGGTAGTCACGTTAGGGAGGGAAATACAGCAGTAGTGCTAAGCCCTGACTGGAATCTTGCTTCCCACAACACCTATAGGTTATCAGCCACTCCTTCTAAATTTCTGTTATGATCTGAAAACAATTTCAGTATTAGCAAGGTTGAGCACATTGTGTGTAGGTGATATACAATATAATCTGTAAGAAGTCACATCGGTAGAAGAGATTTAAAAAATTTTCATAGGTCTTTTTGTTTTATTCTTGTACTGTTGCTGAAATCCTTGTCAGCAGAGATATATGCTGCACATTGTTAGGAATCATTGGAGAGAAGCCACTTAGTTTCCAATGTGTATTTGTTTAAAATGCATATACATCTGGGCAGTGGAGTAGTGTGCACTTATTAAAATGGTGATGCAAGTATAATAATAAAGTAGTGTCTTACAAATGAAAATAGTGAAAGGTAAAATTGAAGTTTTGAGTTTCCTTTTCCTAAGTTTTCAGTGGTATAAAACTCACTGCTTAGGAGTTATAACTTCTGAACAACGTAGTTACACATAATTGAGTTGGAATGGTGGCATGATTTGTTGTTAAGGTGCATACACAGTTCTGATTCGAATGTGCTATACTGAGTGAAGACTTGAGCATTTGGTCCAAATAAGATGAGAGCCTCAACAGAAATAATTTAGAAATGAAAAGATAGGGAATAAATTTTTTGGAGATGAATTCGACATGAATTTGTGGATTGGATGTGGGATAAGAAAAAAAAAAAAAAGAATGCTAAATGTCTAGTAGTTTAGTTTGGGATAGAAGGCTGATGGTGACACACATTAGCCAAGACAGAGAATACAGGAAAGAAAAATAGAATTTTGTCATTTCTTTTCTTTCTTTTTTTAATTAAAAAAATTTATTTTTGAGTAGAGGAAATAGTGAGAAGATAGTATGTTTAAAATGGGGACTGAGCTGTGGCTGTGTGGTCAGGTTGATTGGATTTGAATCTTACTCTGTCATCAGTGTTGTCTAGCTCTGGGGTTACTTGACTTCTTGGGGCCTTAGTTTCTTCACCTGTAAAACTTGAATGACAGTGATACCTAGTTTATATAATTATAGAGATTAAGTGAATTAAAACATAAAGTACCCATTAAAGAAATAAAATACCTCATACATAGTGAAAAACAACTGGGATTTGCAGGCTCAGTTTCCTGAGATTGGATATGTAGACCTCGGACTCTCCAGAGAGAACTGGACTAGAAAGAAGCCCATATGACTTTGTGAGACTTGGTCTACAGATGACAGAGATGCGCACGTGCAGAGAGCTACTTTGTGTAGGGTATACTCTGGTAGTGGAGGTGAGATTACTGGAAAATTCTGTGGTTTGGGATGTTTGAGGAATGCCAGCTATAAGAGAATAGATAAGTTGAAAGTCTAAATACCCCTGTGCAAATCATTCATGTTTCCACATTCACTGAAGGAAAGTAAGGTACAGCAAACAAAATAATTTACACAATTTGAATTAGTGACGGACTATTATATGTATTATACTTTAGTAATTTATTAAAAATAGAAGGTCAGGGATTTAGCTTAGTGATTCTGGCACCTGCCTTGCAAGCACAGGGGCCCAGGTTTGATCCCCCGTAATCACATATAACAACGCCGGGTGTAGAGACTCAACGCCTACCAGCAGTGAGTACCACATACCACAGTGCTGGGTGTGTTGCCTCACACCTGTAATCCCAGGACTAGGGAGGCAGAGGCAGGAGGATTGCTGAGTTTGATGCTGAGTTCAGGACCAGCCTGAAATACAAAGCGAGACCCTGTCTCAAAAAAACTAAACAAAAAGAATTCTATTTTATTGGATTCTTACACATTTTCTGTTACTAATACAACTTATTTCTGGTGCAACTATTCAAGTTGGTGAGGTGTTGTAACATAGGTAAAGAATGTGATATAAATCAATCAATCATAGGAAGAGATTGAGCTTATATTTTCTTTTCTCATGGCTCAGGCCAGAAATAGACTGATCATTTTTTAGGAAATTAAAAAAAATTTTAAAAACTTAAAAAGAAAACTATGGGGCCAGGATGTAGTTCAGTGATGCTGTACTTGCCTGGAAAGCACAAGGTCCTGCTTGAGGTTGATCCCTGCTTCCACCAAAAAACAAAACAAAACAAAGCTGAGGGTTTGGAGCGAAAGGGTTGACTCTTGATGATTGTATTATTTTTAGAAAGAAACTTGTTCTGATGAATACTTACAATGTTCATTTACCCACATACCTGTATACCTTCACAAGTGGTTGCCATTTTACTAGGTTATTACTTGATGGCACAGCAGCATCTGAGCTGGGTAATTCTTTCTCTTTTTTTCTTTTAAGGTTTTTTTGAGACAGAGTTTCACTTTGTAGTTCAGGCTAGTCTTGAACTCAGCCTCAAATTCAGCAGTCCCTCTGCCTCTGCCTCTCGAGTGCTAGAATTACAGGCATGAGTTACCACACCTGGCATTGTTGTATGTGGTTACTGGGAATTGAACTCCGGCTCGACAGGCTCTGGAATACTGAGCTAAATCTCTGGCCCTGAGCTGGGTAATTAATTCTTTGGGACTGGCTTATATGCAGTGATTTCAGACATAGGCGATTCCTAATTTCAAAATAGTTTGCACACATAATTCTCTGTCCCTGAATTTCTCTCTCATCCAGTGAAGTATCTCTGGTTCCAGTTATTTGGAGTATAAAGTTGGAGATCTTAGAGAATGATTGCACAGTTCAAAAGTAAAAGAAATAAGTGAAAAACAAATTTTCTTTTTTGAGGCAGGGTCTTGCTTTGTAGATCAGGCTGGTCCTGAGCTCAGCCTCGAACTCAGAGTAGTCCTTCTGCCTCTGCCTCCCGAGTGCTGGGATTATAAGCATGAACCACTACACCAGGCAGAAAAACAAATATTTGGAGGCAGAAAATACACTTGTTTGTATTATGAATCACTCCTCCTCCTGTAAGTTGCACGCATAGTTTTTTCTTTTTTCCCTGCACTGTTTGTAGTTCTGCCAAAGAGAAGTTCATTTAGACTAATTTAGCATACCTGTTGGAAATTTCGAATACCTATATGGATATGACTTCATTGAACATGATTTCCTGTAACTTACCTAAAATTAGTAAGAGCTTTGACTGGTAATTTAGGAGAGTACAGCAAATTAGAGGAAAGAATTATTAAGTAGGATGGTTGAAATACCATAATATATGGAGAATTGTGGACATCAGAGATGAATAAAGGAGACTTTTAAAACTCGTGGCATTGGGTAGGTTTCTGTATTTCTTCTGCAGAGTCCTCAGTGCCTATAATGTGGTATCTTTTGGGATCAGTAGGTTTCTTTTGGGTAGCTTGGGAATTTAACTGACATAAACAACATTGTTTCATTTGGAAGATGTAATGAATTTAACAGTATCTTTTTAAGAAGTAAAAAAATTTCACATATCTAGTAAGTTAGGTTGTTTTTTTAAATCACTGCTTCTCTTTGCTTCTTGTTACAGAGCTACTGGTTAGTCATGCAGTACCAGTGTGGCGGTAGGAAGGGACACTGGAAGGGCACTGTGCTAAAACAGAGAGATTGCTTGGAGAGCAGGGGACTTGTGGGCTTTGGGGAGCAGATGTGGAAACTGACTTTGAATTTAATGTAAAATAATAATAATAGATGGCAATGTTTTTCTTGCAAAGTAACTTAGCTCTGCCTCGATAGTGACTGAAAAGTGAATTTACATTCATATTGATTTGTGTTCCTGAAAATTATGAAGTGTAGAACCCCATAATTGTATACTGGAAAATTCCGATGTATTTGATAACTAAAAATGCCATATTTTCATTGATAGTAGGTATATTTTAAAGCTGTTTCCTTGACAATTCATTTTATATGTAGTAGATTTTGATTATTGAAGCCTAAGGAAAATTATTTAAGCTTAAATATTACTAATGTCATTTTACAAATTTAAAGTAATTTATCTATGTGTTTGGGTATTGTAGTTACATTAGATATTCCTCAATTAGAGGTAATTGTCTTAACCATTATTTCTTATCATAATCTGTTTTTCTTCACACAGTGTTATAGTTTTGCCGCTGGACTCTTCCCTCCCTCCCCCCACCCCATCAGGATGATATGAGACTTGAAAGAAGACGATGCATACAGGTGACTCAAGTTTTGACATACAGTAAACTATGGCTGTCTAGAGATTGTGGGAACTGATAGCGTATTTTAAGTGGGGGAGATGTCTGAGAAGCAGTATTGGGGAAATTCTGTAAATCAGTAAATAGTTGGAAGATTTATTGAACTTGATTTTTAGGCTCAGTATGACAATCTTGTAGTATTAATACAAATGCAACATAATAATCATTAGCACTTAAGCTTTTTAAAAGTTGCCTAATACTCTGATGGTAAATGAAATATTTTTGTTAGATAAGTATAATAATAACTTTCATGCTTGAATATGTCTCTCCCAGATCCCTATTAAAATGTAGCAGATCCTTTATGGGAGTAGATGCTTGTATATTTTAGTTAATACTTTGACGGTTATGAATATAACTCATGTATGATTCCTTAAAAAATGTGGTCTGTGATTTATATTTTATTTCCTCCTTCCCTACATAATTTTCTTTCCTACCTTCCCTTTCATTTGTCATTTGCATTTATACAGAGAAGCAGTATAAAGTAATTTTTGAAAGAATGATTTTAATTGCTTTATAACTAATTGAGATGATTTTATTTGTGTATGGGAAAATGGAAGCCACTGTATATGTGGCTATATTCAAACTCTTCAAAATACATTGTAACTGATGCATACAGTGTTACTAATTTGGAAAATATACATCTTGACTAGATATGTAAGCATTATTTGTATAGTTATTTTGTGATTTTTTATTGATAAGACTTTGTAAATGAAACATAATGATCTTTTTTTTACTATAGAGTGGTATTTTAAAGTATAGTACTTTAGTTACTCCAGTTTGTATGAAGAAATTGCAAGTAAATAGTACTCCTAGATTAAATTAGACTGAACAGTACAGTCCTGTGGTGAGACCAGCAGTCACTCTGCTGTAAGTCAGGGCATTGCGGTCCCTCTCTGTAACACATCTCACAGCCACTGGTGTGCAGGTGTCTGTATTACAGATAAGTTGAGGACACACAGTGGCTTAGAGGCTGATTGTTAAAACCAACATGATGCTGAACACACGTGATGGCCGTCACACACAAGTCGATGGGAATATTTGTAGGAAAACTTCTTAAATTGAAGAACTCTTTTTTTTTTTTTTTAGGTTTTTTGAGACAGGGTCTTGCTTTGTGGTTCAGGCTGGCCCTAAGCTCAGCCTCCAACTCACATCACAGCAATCCTCCTGCCTCTGTCTCCCGAGTGCTGGGATGACAGGCGTGAGCCACCACGCCCGGCACTGTGTTATGTGGTACTGATTGCTGCTGGGGTGAGTCTCCACGCCCAGTATTGGATGTGGTTACCAGGGATTGAACCTGGGTCCTTGCGCTTGGAAGACAGGCGCCGGAACCACTGAGCTAACTCCCTGGCCCCCTGAAGAACATTTTTAATTGTCAGATTTTCAAGTTTGACCATTTCCTCAGTCGTGTCAGCCTCTAGCTTGCACCTTGGCCATCACTGCACGTGGGCACACACTTTGAATGGAAGCCAGTGGAGGGACAGAGTAGTTTTTTAGTCTCCATTCTTTGTCTGTAAGCATTATTAATTTGGGAATTTTTCTGTCAGGAGATTTTGAGGTTGTCAGATTTGCTTTTTATATTCATAAAGCATGAGAGACCCCTAAACAGCTTTTTCTTGAAAGACTTTTGACTGTAATGGAGTTTAAAAAAAAATAAAGAGTAAGTATAGTTTATAAAAAGTCAGTTTACTTTCAGCTTTATGAATGCTAGAACACAGAAAATTTCTGTGGTTTTGGGTTTGTGATATAATCCAGTCTCTTACTAGACCTTACAGAAACTACTAACATTTCATTTCCTCACAAAGAAAAAAAAAAATAACTCAAGACAGAAGATCTAATTTTCTCTAATACATTTATTGGCTGTTTTGTATTTCCCTTTGTAACAGGCTAAAAGTTAATAATTTTTTTTGAATATAAAATTTTATAATCATTAATACAGCACCATGCTGTTCTATTACTTTGTGCACATTTATTATACTTCAGCTGATAGAATTTTAACACATAAAAACTCATAAGGAATTTTTTATGGAAAGCAGTTTATAGAATGTTTATGTATATTTGAAAGCCAGAACTTTGCTTTCCCTAGGCTTTGTTTTTCTGGCAGCCCAGAGATGATACTGGTTTTGTCATATTTGTTACGTGTGATAGTAACTTATTTTGCAAGTAAAAATTGAGGTTCAAGGATACCAGAGAGGACACTGAAATAGGCAGTGGTTTAGCACCTTCTACAGTCAAAACATAATTTTTATGTTAACTAGGGGAGGTAATAATGTTAATTAGCCTAATCATTTCATGTTGTATACATTTATTAAAATATGTCGTATGCCTTAAATATGTAAAATTTGTATTTCCCAGTTATATTTTGATAAAACTAGGGAAGGAAGACTTTTCACTGAATACCAAGACAAAGACACATTTTGATGTATCTACTACATATATACATAGGCTTTCTTGTGAACTGGAGGACTTTTTTCTTTGCATATTTTAAAATGTAATTAGAACATCAACAAGGTAAATTTGGGCTTTCTTTTTTTTTTTTTTTTTTTCCCCTAAAGAAAA
>PVIR01016687.1:0-12054 GCA_004026965.1 Petromus typicus | reverse complement strand
TCCACACCCAGTATTGTATGTGGTTACCGGGGATTGAACCCGGGTCCTGTGCTTGCAAGACAGGCACTGGAACCCCTGAGCTAACTCCCTGGCCCCAAGCTAGCATTTTCTTTTATCCCAAGTACAGAACTGTAGTAAGTGTTGTGCCTACAAGGATCCCTGCTTTTAGGGATCAAGGAACAGTTCATCTTGAACAGGTGAATATGTAAACAGGTGATTCAGTGGATTTTTTGATAAATTGTAAAGATACACCTCTTGAATTTATGGTATCTGGAGTAAAAATAGAAAACTTTCTGGGTGATAGGTTTCTCAGGAATGGTTCCAGCTGGCATAGGTAGGCTTGTTTTTCTCAAGATGGTTTTGTTGTTTTGTTTTGTTTCCTGAAATTGAACTTGGACCCTTTGCTTCCAGGGTACCACTTGAACTAAATCTCTAGCCCTAGGACTTTGTGTTTCCCATTTCTTTCTTGAGCTCCAAACACAGATAACTGCATCCTGGTTGTTTCCCCCATGTAGACTTCTGTCTTCCAGTTTAATCTCCTCATTAGTGACACAGTAGCATCCTACCCATGGACACTGTCTTCCTGGAAATCTAGAAGTAACCAGATTCTGATTATTTAATGTTGAATCACTCTTAAGATTAGATTTGGAGAAACTGCTGCCCAGATATTATCATGCTTATGAGTGCAGAGGCTTATTTATGAAGAAACCACCTCCATTTATTTAAGGCACCACCGTTTTCTTTTATTTTTGATCTGTGCTACTAACATTCCATAGAACATTAGTTGGGAAATGATGCTATTTTTTGTTTTGGTGAAGTGGGCTTTTTTAACTATGGTGACATGCACAGTCACTTTAAAATTTAGAATTGTTTAGAACAATGTTGGTGAACCTGTAGCATGTGTGCTGTTTTTAAGATGAAAGATGTTAATATATGAGTCATTTTTTCTGAACTAAAACTTCAGCAAGTTTAATTGTTCAAGTTTAATTGTAGTGTTGTCACTTTGTGATAAATGAGTGTGCTTGAGGCTGCATTTGCGCACTTGTCTCTAAAAGGTTCTCCATCACTGGTTGAGAGAATACAGAATTGTAAGTTTTTAGATAAGTGACCTTAGAAATTTATTTGAAAACATGCTTCACAACATTTGTGGCCATTTTATAGTTTAGATGATCTTATTTTAAAATGAATTATGTAGGACAAAATTTTCATACTTGAAATGATCACAGATATAGCCTGTTCAATACAGAAAGTTAAATTCCATTGATCACAGAAATTGCAATATTCATTACAGAACAATTAGAAATCAGATCTGTAAATGACAGAGACCTGTTTTCTTTAACCCCATCACATACGGGGTACATTTTGAGAATCAGGGCTTATACACTGTATGTTGGTGCCTATTGCCTGTTTGCCTTCTTTTGGAATTGTTCTTCATGTGCTCTTGAGTTTGCTTGGCCTTTTTCTAAATGAGACATCTCTTTTTTCTAGATCTCCAGTTTAAAAATTATTTATTCAATGAATTTTTGTTATTGTTTTTGGTAAATGACAAGCCCAGCAGATTTATATTTGCTCTTAGGTTTTGACTTTTTCTCCTTGTGCACTAATACAGAATCACTGAAATATTTGTAAATTTGTAAACATGTAGGTACAAAGGAACTTGTCCAAAGTCCCAGTGTTCCCCCTGTCCCCACCTGTTTAAGTTAGTTGAGGTTATCCTGAATGGTTATTCAGGATGGTGAGCTTAAGTAGAGCAGGTCCAGAGCATTCAAAACCATTCATGGTTTTTGAGAATGACCTACATTAGACACTTCCTGTTTTTTTGGCTTTTTAGAAATTTTTGAGACAGGTTCTTGTTTTTTGTAGTTCAGGCTGACCTTGAACTCAGTGTGTAGCCCAGGCTGGCCTTGAACTCAGGACAATCCTTGTACCTCTGCCTCTGCCTCTCAAGGACTTCGGGGATTACAAGCATAAGCCACCATGCCTGGCCTTTTGAGACAGAATTTCACTATATACTTCAGGCTTTTTTGTAGCTGAACTTTCGGCAATCATTCTGCCACAGCCTTCCAAAGTACTGGGATTACAGGTGTGCATCATACCACCAAGCTTAGAGATAATTTTAAAGTGTGCCAATTTGAGCCTTTTTATTGTGTGGTCATTTCTTAAGTAAGTCTGATATCTCTTCTTTTTAGACATTAATTAAAACTTTTTTCTTTTCATTTTAAAAAGTGTTAATATTTGCCTAGTTATTTTGTTGTGTTAGTCAGATTTCTTTTAATTGATTCCTTGGAGGGTAACTTGGGTCATGAGGCTGAAAAATTTGAAGACTCTTCTTACAGAAAGCTTTTTGGTTAAAATGTACCAGTTTTTACTTGCTACATTATAAGAGGTATCTCATGTTTTTGTTAGGATTGGTTATTATCTTTAAAAATAAGACTAGGTAAAAATAATCTATTGAAAAATATATAAGTGACACTGGAGAACACAGTTTCATATGCTTCAAATATGTATAAATTACAAAGAAATAGTCACTTTTTCTAGACTTTGGGAGATATGCTAGGAGTTTTTTCCTAGCATATGATTCTTACTAATATTCTTATAGCATGTATATGTTTGCTTACAGGTTTTAAATTTCTTTAAATGAATTTCAGCATTCATCAATTCCCATTTCTATCTGTTTCATGTTTTTACTTAAGTTTCACATTTCTAAGTGGAAGCAGTTGATGATTATCCTATGTACATATGTATTATGTGAGGATGGTAGTTTCAGAAAAGATACCTGAAGTTAGCCACATGATAAACTCACATTTCTTAGCTATTAATTCAAAGCCTAAGTGGCTGCAAATAGATTTACCTTATTGGCTTAGATTTTGGGGATACTTAAGTGTATTTCTAACAGAATGAGTTCTAGGAAAATTAGGGGAAAGTTTCTTTTTCAGTTGCCTCAGTTTTTGCGAAAAATAGAGCAGCTAGATTGGCAAACTAAAAAACTCATGGAAAAGGTATATTAGACTAGGCGAACAGATCCCCATACATGCAAATACAAGTGAAGAGTAACAAGGACCTCCTGATTTCAAGGCCTGTGTGGTATGAGCGCTTATGTGGAAGAAAGCAACACAGTACGTGATGGGCCAGGGAGTAGGCAGATGTATCGGAAAGCTGACTAACAAGGATGTCCTGGAAAGTGTGGTAGGGAAGTTTGAGCACATGTGGAGATCACCAGAGTACACGTTAAGTTCTGAAGGATTGTAGCTAGGTGGAATTCTGAAAACTAACATCGAAGATGCTTTCTGTGCTAAACCCACACACTAAGGAGACACTGCTGGGAATAGAGTCCTAGTTGACCAAGATAAAGAGGATGAGTACAAAGGAAAAAAGGTAAGGTGAAAGTGGTAGACGAACCGAACACAAGAGATCTTACATAGGAATCTGTGTTGTTGTTGTTTTTCTTTTTGAGACAGAATCTTGCTTTGTAGTTCAGACTGGCCCTGAGCTCACTATGTAGCTGAGGGGAGCCTGGAACTCAGAACAATCCTTGTGCCTCTGCCTCCCGAGATTATAGACTTAAGTCACCATGCCCAACATTGTTGTTTGTATGTGGTTATCCAGGGATCAATCGATCTCTACACCTTGGATTTGCAAGGCAAACACTGGAAGCAGTGAACTAAATCCTTGGCCCTATTTCAGTATTCTTCATGAACAAGAGAGGACTTTTACTGGTGAAAAGTTATTGCAATTTCTCCAGAATTTTGTATTGTACATTAATTACAGTGAGCAGTATAGTCAAGGATCACAGTTGATTTGTTTTTTTGGTAAGAAAAGTAAAGTAAGGAGAAGAATATCACTACAGATAGTGAAAGTATGCCAGAAAGAAATCTCCACAAAACCCAACTGTAATGTTTTATAACAAACACGGAGAAATGTATAAAATCATACAAATATGGAAAGCAGTATAAAACTGAAATAAGGAAACCTTAGAAGTGTGGTCAGTGTGGGAATGAGAAATAAAAGAAATTACTTAAAAATGAGGTAAACTAGAAGGTACACTGAATTTCTTCAGAGAAACATGAATTGAAGAAAAAAGTTTTAATAGGAAAGAAAAAAAATGAAGCATTCAATAGAAAAGTGAGTTATTAAAGACAAACTTCAGTATATAGTGAGTCTGTGAAGAACCAAAGCCACAAAACTTAAGTCGAGAAAATTTATAAGATTTACCATTCTCTTTGACTAGGCAGTGTGTAAGTGGATAAATAATTCAAAATTGACCAACTTATAGACATGTTCTATTAAAAATCACTGAAGTTTTGGGCCAGGGATTTATCCCAGCGGTTCCAGCGCCTGCTTTGCAAGCACAAGGGCTCGGGTTCAATCCCTGGGAACCACATACAACAATGTCAGGTGTGGAGACTCATGCCCAGCAGCAATCAGTACTGCATACCACAGTCCCGGGCATGGTGGCTCATGCCTGTAATACCAGTACTCGGGAGGCAGAGGCAGAGGCAGGAGGATTGCTGTGAGCTTAAGGCTTCTCTGAACTACAAAGCTAGACTCTGTCTAAAAAAAAAAATCACTGAATTTTAAAGAAAGATACTCTTGTGTCTATGTGAAAGACCCAAAAATTCTTTTTCAGTAGATGTATACCATATTATGATTTGTTTTGATAACTACGTTCTGTCAGAAGTAGTAGAATAATTAATATCTGATACACCCCAGGGAAACAAATGATGGCCTAGAATTTTATACCCAGCTGAACCGACATTAAAGTGGAAAGACAGCAAGGGAAAGTGTTAAGAACTTGAGGAAGAATTTGTGGGTTGTTCTTTCTGTCATCCTAGAGAATAAACTTGTGGTGCCTAAACTTACTGATGACTGTGAACAAGTTTAATATGTAATGACTGCGTTCTCTGCAATAAAAATGAAGGTATACTATAAAATAATAAAATATGGTCACATCTGGCTTTATAGTTACTAACTCAAGTAACTAACTCTATAATATAGTAACTATACTATATACTATAGTAACTAACTCAAGTAAAAGAATAGTAATACAAATTATACACTTGGAGTAAGGGGAAGGAAAGGTTACTAGTTGAATTTCATTGTTAAGTAGGAAGATCAGATTAAATTCACCTACTCTTAGACACATAACAATAGTTACAGGGCAGGGAGAAAATAGAAGGGATTTGAAATTTGATACGTGTTTTAGTCAGTTTCTTGTCTGTGGGACAAAATACCTGATGCCTACAACATAAAGGTTTATCTTGGCTCACATTTTCTGAAGTTTCTGCCCATGGTTCAGAGACTCAAATGCAGAAACTGCATGGTGGGAAGGTCTGCTGCAGAGAAAAGCACACATCACAGAAGCCAAGTAGTAGAGATAAGGGAGGATCCAGGTAAGGAGATAGCTTCTTCCAGGCCATATCCCAGTGACCAGGCCCCACGTCCTCACAGTAAGTCTGCTTTGGTGACCCCTGGCCCAGTGACCTTCCAAAAGCCCACCTCTAAATTCTGGAGACTTCGGGGGTGGTGGTGCATTGTAGACCTAAGCCATAACAAAGACATTTTAAATGTAAAGATGACTCTTTAATTCTCAGTTTCTTCATAGGGGGAATAAGAATCAGAGTAATGGTAATGCCTAGTAAAACATGAGGTACAGAGTACATAATGACACAATGCCCAGTACAGGTGCTTCATTTTTATTAATTTTTAATTATATTTCTGGCCTCTCTGTTGTTAACATATTATTTATATAAGTATAGGCCTTGTAATTTCTTAAATTACCCATTTATTTGAAAAACTGGTATGCTTTCTTACATTCCTTAATGTCACAAATTGTATTTGGCCTGCCTCTGTTGCCAGATTTACATTTAAATTCAGAATCCTGTCATTTACATAATTTAAAATTTGTGTTACCTGGTAAATACATACTTTAAAATGTTTTTATGGATCAAATTTAAAAATAAAATTTATCTCAGAGGCTGTTTTATTCATTCCTGGTTTTTCTATTTATCTGCCACTATTTTTTGGCCCATGGCTTGGATCTTGAATTTATTCATAAAGGATCTGTAGGAACAGGGGAAACGGTGACTGGGAAAAGAACGTGATGAGAGGAGTGGCTTTTGAGAACTTTGTTAGCTGAAAAGTTAACACTTTCTTTTTCATACTCACCAACTTGAATTGCTGTTGTAATATTTAGTATAAAAATGTTGGAGTTATGCAGATTTATTATTAGGTGTCAGAAATGCTTAAGTTCTTCTTGTTCATGTTAAGTAAAACACACCATATTTTAGGTTTTTTCCTGTTGAGGTCAAGGAGGTTTTCTTACTCATCTGTTACCTTTTTTTTCCTTTTTAATGAGGTATATATATGTATAAAAATTTCTTGAAACATTTACACACTATAATTTAACCATTTTACAAGTCTTATTTTAAAATGAATTATAGTCACCAGAATCTCAGTCAGGGCTTTTTCATCAAAAATGATTCAAGACTTCTGTTTTTTTTTTTTAAACTTTCAGTATTTCCAGCATTCAGAATTTTTGGTATGTTTATTGCCTTTTGTTTTGCGCACATACAGTTCCTCATGGAAACCTTCCTGTATGCCAATAGCTATTTTGACATATTTCTGTGCATAATTTGTTTTCTTTTGATGGTAACTCTGGGACAGGTGCCATGAGCAGTGTGGCCCCAGGTCACACAGCTAGTAAGACATGAAGCCAGGATGCATATCCAGAAGTGAGGCCCACTCTCTTAATGTCGAGCTTGGTTATTGCTGATGACAGTTTGCAGTTTGCAGTTTGTCTTCATTTGGTTCATAGTAGGTTACACAGGAGCTTTAAAAGTTTTTGTATAGAAGTATTGTTCATGTCTTTTTTAAAAAATGAGAATACAGCCATTGACAAACTGTTGGCTATGATCGCCTTTTTATTTGGTGTAGTATATTTTCCCTTTTAAAGGGATTCCTAAGGCCTTAGGAATAATTTATTCATTGGTTGTGTAAGATGCAATCAGCTTGTCAGCGTTAGTAATTCTGGATGGGTCTGTGGAAGCAATCACTGTTTTAAAAGGGAACATGTGTTGTTCAATAGGCAAATAGGAATTATGAAGATTGTATATTACTGACAGTGATTTGATTTGTTGACTCAAGTGAAATGAAACATTCATTTGTTTCTAGGAATAATTAAAGGGAAGTTTTTTTTGTTTTGTATTTCTAGAGAAATGGATAGATTTGGCCATTGCTTAACAAGTTTTACAAAAATTTTGGTTCAGCTTTGGAAATATAAATCCCACCTTCCACCTTCGCACTGAGGATCAAATTCAAGACCTTGTGCTTGCCAGGCAGCGTGGTGCTGCTGAGCTATATCTCTGGCCCTAGAAAGTAAAATTCTTAAAAACAAAAACAAACTAAGAAACATGATGCAAAAAAGTTGTCATTACTTAAAGTTTGGGTAGGTGTAGTTTATCTCCTTAGCTGTCATGTAAGAGTTTACCCTTTCTTTTCCTCTGGTAATTGACATCTGGCCGCAGTACTCATGTTACTTTAGTTTGGTGCAGATTTGTATATCTACTTTAGTATTTTTTTTTTCCTCCTTAGTGTAGATTCACAGTATTCTGTATCAGACTGAAATCACTTTGACTTTTACAACCCCCCATCCATAGAATGCAGTTAAAAGGATTCTATCTGTCTGTCTATCTACCTATCTCTCTGTCTATTTATCTACCTATCTATCTGTCTGTCTGTCTATCTATCTAGCTTTGAGACAGGGTGTCGCTTTGTAGTTCAGGTTGGTCCTGAACTCAGCATCGAATGCTGGGATTATAGGCATGAGCCGCCACATCTGGCACTGTGGTATGCGGTACTGATGGCCGGTTGCATGGGTCACCATGCCTGCCTTTGTTGCATGTGGTTACCGGGCACTGAAGCCAGGCTCTTGTGCTTGCAAGGCAGGCGCCGGAACCACTGAGCTAAATCCTGGGCTCAACAGGAATTTATTTTAAAATGTAGGCCATAGACGCTCCAGGAAAGTTGGGAAACTAGACAAGTGCCTGTGCTAGTTCTAAACTGAGGCTGGGAATTCTTGGACAGTGGCTCCATAAAGGTGCAGTGTATCAGTCTCTCCCTTAGAAAGTGGGCCACCTTCGTGGATCTCCAGGTGAAGTGTGGCAGAAGAGATAGGCACTGTGGGCCTTGTACCGCTGAGGCCTGTCCTGCCAGGTGCTGTAGGACTTCTATAGCCGGTGATGCTGCTTCTGCCTGATTCCCTTGGTTTCTGTTTCCCTGGCCCTCTGTATCTGTCTGTTGTTCTTTTTCTATTTTTTTGTACCAGGGATCCAACTCGACCTTGCCATTGTGATGTTGACCCTTACCTCCATGTTGTGAGAAGCCAGGAGGCCACATGAGAAATCACCGTGAGTGTCTGGCCACAGCCTCACCTAAAATCTTAGCACCCAGCTAGCATCAGCCCTCAGGCTCCCCTAAGTTCACCCCTTCAAGTGACCTCGACTCTGAGAGGAAAAAAAGTGATTGTCCTTGTCCTGCCCTACCCACACTGAGGTTCGAGAGTGCCGTAAACACTGCCTTTGCTGTGCCCCTCGGGTCAGGGGTGGCTTCTCCTGCAGCGTGGACAACCAGCAGCGTGGTGGCCAAGTGTCACTGGCCACCGTGGAAGTGCTGCAGTAGAACCGGACCCTCCTGTGACACCACCCTGCTGTCGGGTTCAGGACGTGGCACTGCCACAGATGCCACTGTTGTGCCCCGAGGAGGAGGACAGGGCACCAGTCCACAGGGAGGTGGCGCGTGGGCCGAGTGTGGGCGGCTGTGTGTCTGCCTTCTCTTGTCCATGTCAGTACCAAGTTCACAGAGCTGTTGTGATGAGACGGACGGTGAGGAGCACGAGGAGCTTGCTGGCCGCTCACACCTCTTCCTTTTCCCTCCTCAGCCCATCACTTCCTGCGTAGTGACGCGCTCGAAGCCCTCAGCACACGTTTCCCACTTACGTGTGCACCATCCACCGTCTTTGTCCCTGGGCGGCCGGGTTTCCCGTGGGAAGCTCGAGGCCAGAGGGGTCCTGAGCCTCAGCACCAGGAAGAGCGCCTGTCACACGTCACAGCCTTGCCCTGCCTGCTAGGTGCGGGGTGGGGGCGAGGCTGGAGACCCTCCGCGTGCCAGGATCCAGGACCTCAGCTCGCATGAGTCCCCGAGCAGCAGAAGCCTGTCCATAGTGCAGCTTTGAGGGCTGTGGGGCAGACTCTCTCTGTGGGAGAGTCTGGGGAGACTGAGGGGCAGGGGCGGCGGGTCTCCTGCAGGAGGAGCCCAGGAGATGGGGCCGAGGGGCTGAGGGGAAAGGAGGGAGCCCTGGACAAGCACAGCGCCTAAGTGGCTGGGCATCCCTCAGGGGTGGCACTGATTGAAGTGACACAAACTGGCTGATGGTGTTCCAGGCATTCCATGTGTATCCCAGGCGGATTTTCTTGTTCATTGCTAACCTGGTACTCAGATCCAACTGGGCTGGGTACTTTGTGTGAGCTGGGAAAGGCCCATAGTGCCACATTGGTGACAGAAAGTCTCAGTTACTTGAATAATTACCCAAGAACAGGTGCATCCAGAGGCAGTCCATGTTCTCCTGGCTTCTCAGAGGAAGTGCTTACCCGGAGGGCAAGCGTGGGAACAACAGCTGTATGTGTATTCCCTCTCGTTGTTGCAGAGCCTGATCTGTCTGATGTAGGGTTAGAAAAGTGAAAAAACTTACTGTTATATAACATTGCATTACAACCACTGCCTCTTCCTCCTTCTGGCCATACTGTTTTTCAGGCCATGCTTAGCTGACATGCTAAATTCAGATTTGTATGTTTATTAAGTATTAATAACTTAGTTTACATGCACATGTCAGTAAAATGTAAGCCATTCTGGAAGTAAAAATGAGGCATAAATTTTTCTTTTCCTTATTTCCACTTCTCTAGGAGATAATCCCTTTTAGTTACTTCAGTGTTAAAATTATTTTCTTGGTTATGTTCATCACTTTGCAGTATAACAGTGTGTTCATAGGTTTGTTTCATAATTTGAAAAACTGTTGATTGTCCTCCCAGAAGATAAGAGGTCAGTGTGCTACTCCGTTTCCTGGCAAGTTCTATTTTTTTTAAACTTTTTTGTTGATTATTATTAAAATTGTGTAAAATTGGCTCTACGTGTCTTTTTGACTCATTCATTTCAGACCACTGTTTTTGATTTCCAGAGATATGAACAAGACATTTAGAACTCTATATTTCTCACAGCCTTTACCACTTATTACTCCATAGCTATCCATACATATATTTTAAAAAACTATAATTGAATCCCATTTTATTTTTCTTGACATCTTCCCAAAGTTGAAAACTAATTTACTGGTAAAACAGACAGTGTAGCAGGACCCACAGCTCGGGATGTGGAAAACTGTCACTGCATTTACTTGGTCCCAGGAGAAGTACCAGTGGGACCAGTTGGAGGGCAGTGTGGCTGTAGGGCGATTTCGCTGTGTGCGGCTCACTCCATTTGGGATTATTTTTAACTCTCAGAAGATTTGCATGGGGCATTTTTAGCAGTAAGTACCCGTGAGCCCAGCTGCCTCACAGAGCAGAACACCCTCATTCATCGTGTCTCTCCAGTGAGAGGCTTGTGGGCCAGGCCTGGATGTGCGAGTCTCACATAGCAGTGAGAATTGGGCCATGGAAAGAAGAGTTCCTTGCTTTCATCCTCAGAAGTGTGGCCCTGTTCTCAGCAGGTGGCTTTGTGTCCTCACAAGCGTCCCTTGGGCCTTGGGAAGGACTCTGTGTGTTGGCTGTTGCTGTGCACCTTTCTTCCAGGCTGCTGGGGGAGGCTCTTTGTGGCACGCAGTCTACACCAAGCCAGCCTTTCTCAGTACTCCAGCTTTTCTTTGCCACCCAACTAGCACCTCCCACTTCTGCTGTGCTTCCGGGTACCATCTTTTCGCCTAGGAAGTTATTGAAAGTCATCTCATGTACCTTTTGAGCTTCTGAGTGTGCCATTGACTCCTAGGGTTAGTCTTTCGGGACTTTTTCAAGTACCAGTCCAGGTGTGCTTGTCTTATACCTCTCCCAGCAGTGAGTCTTTGGTAGTGTGCAGTAAAAATTAGGCGGCCTTCCTGGCTGAAGCACGCAGTGCAGAGTTGTTCATGGGAAAAGCCACTCGAGTGAATCAAGTCAACACTTGATCTTGAGAGTCGCCTTTGGGACTTGTGCGTTGGGCTCTGTGTGCGGGTGTGCACCTGGCTCTGCCGCTGGCCTGCCTGCTTCTTGCCTGTACCACTTGTAGACAGATGAGGGCCTCTTGATTCCTGAGTTTCAGTTGCTGTGAGGCAGACTACCTGTCTTTAGGTGCTTCCCAGGCCAAGCTCTGGAAGGTCATTTATTTTTCATGTTCCTTTTTACAGTTAAACCAAATGCACCCCTTAAATTTATTAAATCTTTCTGCTTGCTATCATGTGACGTGGAAATTGACCACAAAGTACAACGTAGTTTGTACGGATTATGATATGAAAGATGATACTGCTATTCTCTGTCACTGTCTTGATGAGCACAGTGCTGAGGGGGTTTTGACTCGAAAATTAACTTGCAAGAACCTTTTTAAAAATATACTATTGTAATAATTTTTGTCTGTAATAATTTTGAATAAAAGCTTCAGTAAACAAGTTGATAATCCAGGTTTAACAAATAACTCATTCTAGCACTTTCTAAGTACTTTATAAATAGTTGTAGGTGAAGTATAGGGAAAATCATCAGGATTATTCCTCAGTTGGAGAGAATTTAAGTACCTTCTCGGTGTTGTCTTTTGGGAAAGATGAAACAATATTGTGACAGCCTCACTTTAGGTTTTTTTTTTTTTTTTTTTGAGACAGGGTCTCGCTTTGTGGTTCAGGCTGGCCCTGAGCTCAGCCTCAAACTCACATCACAATCCTCCTGCCTCTGCCTCCCAAGTGCTGGGATTACAGGCGTGAGCCACCACGCCCGGCACTGTGGTATGTGGTACTGGTTGCTGCTGGGTGTGGGTCTCCACACCCAGTAT
>PVIR01016686.1:0-36202 GCA_004026965.1 Petromus typicus | reverse complement strand
GCGGCGTCTCCTCTCGCTTCAGGCCCGCTGTTCGCAGTTTTGAATCACTCAGCCTAACGATGAGGTTGGTGTGATCTGGGGTGTCTCCTATGGCACTTTCTGGGGCCTCCAGATGGGCTGCCCCCATCAGTGTGGGTTCCAGGAGAATTGTTTTCAGGTTGTTGATGTCTTGGACAAGAGATGTATGCTTATTGAAAGTGGGAAAAAAGTTCATTCTGTGGTTTGAGACTGAGCCAGTGAGCAGAGTCACAGTGGTCCAAAAAACAAAATTCTGAGGACTGGTGATTTAGCTCATTGTGCTATACCTGCTTTGCAAGTACAAAGTCATGAATTCAATCTCTGGTGCCGCAAAATTTTTTTTTAATTCAAAAATAAATAAATAAAATTCTGAAACACAATCTTACTAAATTCCCCAGGCTGACCCAAATTTGCAGTCCTCCTGCCTTAGCCTTTGCACTAGCTAGGACTAGTATGCGTCACAATGCCTGGCTCTATTTGGTTCTTTTTAGTTTCCATTTCTTTGCTACCTATGGACTGAATAAATGAAAAATGTTTTCCTTTGTATTATAAAACATATTTATTAAGTCTGCTTAAAATCGTGGTCTGCTAAACTCAACATGTGGTCCCCCCCAGGGTACCAGCTGTTGTTTTAGTTCTGTGGTGGCGGTGGTGCTGGGGATTGAACCCCAGGCACTGGGAGAGAGAGAGATGTGATCCTTGGCCTTGTTGTCTCCCTGAGTTGCTGAATCGCCCAGGCTGGGTCCAAGTGTGCAATCTGCCTGCCCCTCAGCATGCAGAGCGCACACACACACACACACACACATGTGTGCAATCTGCCTGCCCCTCAGCATGCAGAGCGCGCACACACACACACACACACAGAAGTGTGCAATCTTCCTGCCTGCCCCTCAGCATGCAGAGCATACACACACACACACACACACACACACACACACACACACATGAGCCCCAGTGCAAAATCTGTGTTCATCTTTTAGTTTTTTGTTTGTTTGTTTGTTTTGAGACAGGGTCTCGCTCTGTAGTTCAGGCTGGCCCTGAGCTCAGCCTCCAACTCACATCACAGCAATCCTCCTGCCTCTGCCTCCCGAGTGCTGGGATGACAGGCGTGAGCCACCACGCCCGGCACTGTGGTATGTGGTACTGGTTGCTGCTGGGGTGAGTCTCCACGCCCAGTATTATATGTGATTACCGAGAATGGAACCCCGGCCCTTGTGCTTGCAAGACAGGCGCCGGAACCACTGAGCTAACTCCCCGGCCCATCATCTTTTAGTTTTTGTTTGATTGTTTTTTAGGCAGGGTAGTTCAGGCTATGTAGCCCAGGTTTGCCTTGAGCGTACAGTGATCCTCTTGCTTCCACCTCCCCAGTGCTCGGATTGCAGATGTGTGCCTCCTCTGAATGCAATACATTCAATATTTTAAAAACTGTCCCACTGTCATGTATTTTCCTTGCCTTGTTCACTTTCTGCTTTTTTTTGGTTTTTTTGAGCTGGGATCTTGTTATATGGCTCAAGCTGACTTTAAACTCCTGGGTCCACATGATGTTCCTGCCTCAGTCCTAGCTCTTAACATTAATATTTAATTGACAAAAAGTAATTATGTGTCATGTACAACATATCTTTGACATGTATGCATTGTGGATAGCGAAATCAAACTAGTTAACAAATACATTTTCTCATACTTTTTGTGCTAAGAATACTTAAAATTTATACTCTTGGGCTGCAGATATAGCTCAGTGGTTCTGGCACCTGCCTAGCAAGTGCATGGTCCTGAGTTTGATCCCTGGTAACCACATACAATACTGCGTGTGCTGACTCACACCTATAAGCCCAACACTCAATAAACATATACCACAGTGCCAGAAGTTGTGGCTCACGCCTCTAATCCCAGCACTTGGGAGGCAAAGGCGGGAGGATTGCTGAGTTCGATGCTAGCCTGGGCTACAAAGTGAGCTGAGGGCCAGCCTGAACTACAAAATGAGACCCTGGCTCAAAGAGAGAAAAATCTATACTAGTAGCAAACATAAAACAAAACATATTTTCTTTTTTTTCTGAGGCAGAATCTTGCTCAGGCTGGTTCTGAACTCACTGTGTAGCCCAGGAGAGCCTCAAACTCACAGCATCCTCCTGCCTTGGCCTGAGTGCTGGGATTATAGGCGTGAGCCACCACGCCTGGCACTATGGTGTGTGGTTGCCAGGGATCAAACTTGGGATGCTGAGCTTGCCAGGCAGACGCCGGAACCACTGAGCTGACCTGGCCCATCTTTTCTTTTCTTTCTCTCTTTCTTCTTTTTGTACTGTGGACTGAACCCTAGGAGTGCTGAGCTGCATCCATAGCCTTTTAATTTTTATTCTGAAACAGGGTATCACCTCATTGCTCAACCTGCATGTCAGTGTGGTCGTCCTGCCTCAGCCTCACCCACCTCTCCCCACAGTGTTTGTTTTGTTTGTTTTTAGAGATGGTCGTGCTGTGGCGTCCAGGCTGGCTGGGGAACTCACGGCGCTCTCCCTGCCTCAGTCTCTCCAGTGCCGGCCTTACGGGCGAGCCCACGAGGACTGGCTTCTCCCAGCAATTCGTAAGGCTGCAAGACACTAAGTGCAGTCGTCCTGTTTCACAACACATCTCTAGAACTCACCTCTCCTATCTAACTGCAGTCCTGTGTCCTTCGGCCAGCTCTTCCCCAAAGCCTTGCCTTCGGCTCTGGATGTCCTCATTCTACGCCAGGTTCATCTGGAGAGTCCTGCTCACCGGCTCATGAGAACTTTCTTCTGTGCCTCACTTCCCCGGGCATGCTGCCCTCCTGGGTCATCTTCCGCGGTAGGTGCAGTTGCTCCGTCCCGGTGGACGCGGTGCGAGTTGGTGCAGTGCTGTATGCACTCAGCAACGGCTCTGTCTCGCACCCTGATCTCCACTTTGGATGTTGGCTCAGTAGTGGGCCTGGGCTTTCCTTTCCTCCCAATCCTGTCTGGAGCTGCTGGGTCTGAGACGGGGCCTGGAATTGTCTACCCTCTTGCATCAGTCTCCCTTAAGCCAGGATTGCGGGGTGTGCTGCACAGGCCCAGCCCTCCCTTTGCTTTGGTTTTCATGCTGAGGCGGATCCTAGGTTGTGCAGGATGGTCTCAGGTTCTGGGTATGGGTCACCACCCAAGCAGCTGAGGTATAGCTGCCCGCAGGCTGGGCCGTGCAGCGCTGGCTCCTGGCCCTCTGAAAGTGGTTGTCCTAGCAACTCCGCTGTCCCTGGGGCCACGCTCTCGAGGTACGCTGGACTGTCTCCACCCCTGCGTCCAGCACTCCCAACCTTAGGTGAGGAAGTCGCAGCGTCCTGTTCTAAGATGTTCTCATTTATTTCATCAATGACTTGTACCTATTTTCTTTACTGTTCTATTTTGGGATTGATTTTCTTCTAATTTGGAGATTTCAACTTCGCCTTCTGAAATCTTCCTGTACTGTTCCCATTTCTGCTCACATTTGTTAGGTTCCAAAAGTTCTTAACTTGTTCTTTTTCAGTTTCCTGTCTAGTTTTAAGGATATGCACTCTCATGTTTCTGAAGACATAAAGATTTGCTAAATTGGGCCAGGGTCACAATGGGCCCAGGGATTTAGCTCAGTGGGTCCAGTGCCTGCCTTGCAAGCCTAAGGACCCAGGTGGGATCCCGTAATCACATACAATGCCAGGTATGGCTCACACCACCAGCAACCAGCACCACATACCACAGTGCCGGGCATGGTGGCTCAGCCTGTCATCCCAGCACTCGGGAGGCAGAGGCAGGAGGATTTTGAGTTTGAGGCTGGCCTGGGGTAGATAGTGAGTTCAAAACCAGTCTGAACAACAAAACGAGACCCTGTCTCAAAATAAATAAAGGGCTGGGGATGTAACACAGCATGTCAACACGTATGTTCTGGGTTCAGTTCCTCACAATGTAAAGGAAAACAGAATAGAATAAACAAAAGAGAAAAGAATGATCTAGCACATATGTACTTGTACATACTTACATGGCATTAATACATTTCCCCAAATGGAACAAAATTAGTCCTGTGATTCACATCATACAAAGATAAATTCCAAGAGAATTTTTAAAAACTGAAGGAAAAAACCCCTCAGCTTTAGATAGGTAGGGGAGTATCCTTTTTTGTTTTTGGTGGGGGATCAAACTCAGGACACTGCACTGACCAGGCAGCCATGGTGCCGCTGGACTACATCTGCAGCCCTTCACCTCTCCCTTGTTTACCAAGACAAGAGAAGAAGCTTCACTTTGAGTCTCTCCCTTCGGCTCCTGCGATGCCTCTTGAGAACAGCCCGTCACCACGTTAAGTATGACTTCAGAGAAACTGGAAGCGGACCGAGGTGCAGAGTCTGCACTCCTCACAGCAGTGCTGGAGCCCACAGGCGGGCCTCATGCTTGCTGTGCGGCGCCAGGCTCCCGGCCTCACTCCCCATCTTCTTGCCGCAAGTTACTGGAGATGTGGGACAGTAAGTGTGCACCAGCATACCTGGCAAGTTCTAGTAATGGTCATGCCATGTTCATAACAGACATGAAAATACAGCAGCCAAAAAGTTAAACAATATGTGCCCAAATGCTCGCTCAGTTGTCTCACTACGGAGCAGTGGTCCTGCACTCAAGGGAAAAGCTGTCCCCTACTTCCTCCTACAAATACCCTTTGAGGAATAAGATGTGTCCCTTTCTAGAAATGTAAATAGAATTGTATCTAGTTGTCTCCACAGTAACACAACTACAATGAGAGAAGGGTTTCAAGATGTAGTTTAGGGGCCGGGGAGTTAGCTCAGTGGTTCCGGCGCCTGTCTTGCAAGTGCAAGGACCGGGGTTCGATCCCCGGTAACCACATACAATACTGGGTGTGGAGACTCACACCCAACAGCAACCAGTACCACCTACCACAGTGCCGGGCGTGGTGGCTCACGCCTGTCATCCCAGCACTCGGGAGGCAGAGGCAGGAGGATTGCTGTGATGTGAGTTTGAGCCAGCCTGAACTACAGAGCGAGACCCTGTCTCAAAAAACAAAAACAAAACACAGTAGTTTAGGCAGGTCTCAAACTTGGAATAATCCTGCCTCAGCCTCCTGAGTGTTTAGATTATAGGCACGAATTAAAGGAAATCAAATTATTTTGATTACTGATTATGCTTTCCTGATTGATCTACTGGTGACTGACTCCTATTTATCAGATCAGGTTTTTGAAGAGGAACAAAAAATTAAAGAGAAGATTGGAAACCAAGATAATGGAAGAAGGTTCTGGATAGTAAGACAGCCGTAACAAAACCAAGACAACTCTTGGCATAAATAACGGTTTTATTGGTCAGTCTGGCTAGTGACAGACTGACACAGTCCCAGTCCCCTGCTCCACACGCCACCCCGAGGTGGCGGAAGACACGAGTTTGTGATAGTGGCCATGAATGGGGAGTGTGAAGGACCCAAAGGCCTCTGTAGTTTAAGGCTACCGGGACCGGGACCAGCGCCCCAAGAACAGATCCAGGACAGAAAAGGCATCATCCAGAGCTGGGGCTCTTGGCAATTCTGGATCTAGGAAAGAAAGGCAGACACATGGCGAGTGAAGTGAAAAGCATCACGCAGACTCAAGCGAAGGGCCGCCGCGGAGGGCGGGAAGGTGAGAGCCCACTTCCCCAGGGGCTCGGGCGGGACCGTATGGACCCCCGCTCCCCTCTTACCAGCCCCAGGGCTGCTGTCTGCCCCCTGCCGGGTCACTGTGGTCTCTCGCCGGCCCTCACTGTCCACCACAGTCCGTCGCTCCTCCACCACCTGCAAGGGAAGCCCCATCATGTCCCTCATGTCACTAAAGCTGATGTCCGCAGCGTTTCTGGGGTTAAACCCAAGGCTTCACATTTGGTGGGCGAGCACCCCCACTGAGCTCCCTTCCCAGCCCTCTGTACTTATTTCCACTGAGACAGGGTCTCATTAAGTCGTCCAAACTGACCTCAAAGTCAGTCTTCCTGCCACAGCCTCAAGGAGCTGGGATTACGCGTGCGTGTCCTCTTCCCTTCAACCCTCCCCCACTCACCCCATCTGGCTTAGTTATCTTGGTCACAGAGATGCTCTTGAAGTAGGGTCTAGGCTGGGGCTGTAGAACTGGGCCGAGACCCTCCTGGGAGACCTGGGAATCCAGATCTGGAAGGGCAGAGAAGCAAGAAGCAGGAGAATCCGAGGGGAAGAGGGACACGTGCCGCAGAAAGAAACGTCAGGGGGACAGGCCGGAAAACCCTCTCCGGACTCACCCTTGTCCTCTCTGGCTCTAGGATGGGGAGGCACCGGCCACACGTCCTCAAGCTACAGAAGACGCCACCATGGAAAGACAACCTGCAGTCAAAGACCCCAGCCGGTCCCAAGTCTCCAAACCCCTCCTCCCTGGCAGGGCCCACTGAGCACCGCTCTCCTTAGCGAGCTCCGTCGGGCGTGAGGCCTCCCCACGGCCTTCCGGACTGGTGGGTGTGTGGTGCTTAAGCGAGAGCAGATCCCACCTCCCCCAAAGAACAGCTACTAGGAGCTTAACCGACGGTGGGGATGTAGGTCACTCAGCACGACGGAAGGGAGGGAGGGGGGAGAATGGGGATGGAGGAAGAAGAGGGAGAGGAAAACGGGGCCGCGTGGAGAAGAAAAGAGGAGAAGCAGAAAGGAAACATCACACGGAGAAGGGATCTCCGCCCTAGCCTGCGAGACGCCCCCAGGGCGACAGTCACGCACTGCTCGGTCCCTCCGGCCGGACAGGCGCTCACCCCATGAAAAGGCGTCCGGGCCCCCCAGCCGGGCGCTTCTGGGGCCGCGGATCCTGGATCACTCTCCGAGCCTCCCCCAAAGATCCTGGGCTGGTGACTGTCGGGGTACTTCAGCATGGAGTCCCGAAGTGTGCGTCCCTCCCGCAGGCTCCCCTGGGGCGTCTCGGCCTCAGGACCTGGAAGTTCTGCAGAGGCGGCGGGTGGATGCTGCACTTTCCGCTCCGGCAGCTGCCGGCTGCTCACACTCCCCCCCCACTCCCGCACCGGCCCGCGGGGGCCACGCACCGGGAGGGCGCGCCGGCAGGGTCCAGGCCCCCAGCTCGCTGAAGATGCTGTTGAAATCGCGCACGAGGTCATCAAAGCCGAAGTGATCCTGAAAACGCATGCCGGCGCCCGGGCCGAAGCCGGAGCCGAAGCCGAACTCTTCCGGGGGCTGCGGCCCGGGGAACCTCCGCGCGGGGCTCCAGGCGGCGCCTTCGTCTTCCTCCTCGTCCTCGTCCTCGTCCTCTCGAGTCACCCCTCCGAACAGAGGGTCCCTGTGGCCCGCCCGGCGTCAGCAGCCGAAGCCCCGAGCCCCCGCGCCGACGCGTCCCGCTCCCCACCCGTGACAGCCGCCACCCCGGGGCGGAGGCCAGCAACGTGCGGGGCCTTTTCTCCTCCTCCTCCTCCTCCTCCTCCTCCTCACGCCCGCGTTGGCTACTGTCGCGGGGTGTGCGCTCAATACTGTCACTTCTACTCCGCAAGCGTAGCAAGAGAAGGAAAAGTTTTTCCAAAACTAGGGTGAAGGGGCCAAGCTCCCACCAAGATACCCAGCCCAGCACAGATTACTCTCACCTCCGAGGTCGAGAAAGGCCGAAGAAGCCCCGGAAGAGGTCAAACAGACTCATTCCCGGAGCGGGGCTCGAACCTCCGGACCCCTCCCGTGGCCCATTCGCACCAAGGGGCAGCCAGTTGTGCTCCGCCGCAAAGTGAGCGACGCGTCAGTCACGCTGCCGGAAAGCAAGCCGCGACGCGGCACCGTCGTAAACGGCCGGAAGAGCCGGCGGGGACGCGGGAGGCCGTCTCCGCCGCCCCGCTCGGCCTCGCGGGCAGGGGCGGGCCGCACTCGCGCTTCCAGGCCCGCTGTGGCTCGTGGGTGCGCGCCGTGCCCCGCGGCCGCCAGGGGGCAGCGCAGCGCGGCCGGCCGGCCACGTCCGCCCGCACGGGGCCCGGCCGGCCGGCCACGTCCGCCCGCACGGGGCCCGGACGGCGGCGGGAGCGAGCTCGGCAGGGCCTGCGCTGCCGCCCCGGGCCGCACGGCCACCCAGGGCCCGACGTTTCCGTTTCCCCCCCAGCTCCCGCGGACCGGCAAGATAAGGGCTGCGTGGGCGGCCGGAGGAGGAAGCCGGCGGAACTAGGGCGAAGAGTCCCTCCTCCGGGGCCGAGGCGGGAGGCGGTCACTTGGCGGGGGAGCCCCGTCTCCCAGGGGCGGGCGGGGAGTGGCGCCCGCGTGGGCAGCCAGCCGCTGTCACAGCCTCGGCCTTGCGCACTCTTCCCACCCAGGTGTTCTGCTCGCTCCTTTCCAAGGGCCGGGACTCCTACGCCGGAGGAGCGCAGGGAGCGGGCTGACTTGGCGGGAGGGGAGCCCCGCCAATGCCCAGTGTTCCCTAGCCTCCCTTTCGGTTTTACTTGCTGGACCCGCCTTACATTACGCCTAGACTCACAGCACCGGTTCTTTCAACTATTTTAACTTAACCCCCTTTCTGCCCTCCTCGCTGCCCGAGCCCCGCCACTTTTCCAGTCCCATGTGAAATTCTTTTTTTTTTTTAGGTTTTTTGAGACAGGGTCTCGCTTTGTGGTTCAGGCTGGCCCTGGGCTCAGCCTCCAACTCACGTCACAGCAATCCTCCTGCCTCTGCCTCCCGAGTGCTGGGATTACAGGCGTGAGCCACCACGCCCGGCACTGGTATGTGGCACTGGTTGCTGCTGGGTGTGGGTCTCCACACCCAGTATTGTTATGTGGTTACCGGGGAATCGAACCCGGGCCCTTGCGCTTGCCAGACAGGCGCCGGAACCACTGAGCTAACTCCCCGGCCCCCCCATGTGAAATTCTTAGAGGTGAAGGGAAGCACCCCCGCCCCTTGGAGGCAAGATACTAGCACATTCAGGTCAGGAGTTCTGATAGGGCAAAGATTTCACTTTATTCCACTGCCTTCGAGGCCTGCAAGAGGAAGCCCAGTCGGTACGGGAATACTTATTCATCAAGCTGCTCACCGGAGATTGAGGGTGTCCTAGACGGAGCAAGAATGGGCAGAGGCTGAAGGTAGAGGTTTTCTTTTTATATATACAAGACACATTAATCCATTAAATTTGAGGACACAGTACAAAAAAAAAAAAAAAAAAAAACACACTTCAACTAATTCATCTGACAATGCTGTTCATATTCGTAACGTTTTTTGTTGTTGCTTTGTTTTCCTAATAATAAAGGAGGAGACAGGGCTGTTGGGCTGATATATATTTGGGGGGCCCCTCCCACCTCACCCATACACCACCAGGGTGGACAGAAGAAGTGAAGAAAGGGGAGGCCCACAGCAAAGTTTCATAATCTTGAATGCAAGAGGGAGGAGGAAGGGGGAAGGGAGAAAGTACAAACCCTATAATACATACAACAAGGTGGGGAAGGCATGGGGATGGGGCAGATGTGAAGCTGAGGCATGGGGCAGGGCGCTGGGGTGGGGCTGCAGAACCCCAACGTCCTCTCTCTTTGATGATGTTTCCGTACTTTCCAGGCTGAGAAGCCCTCTCAGAAGATGGGGCCAGGAGGAGAGGGCCAGGGCCTCAGTTGGCCCCCCAGCTGTAGCTGTTGTAGGCAGACTTGTTGGTCTGGGGCTTCTGCGGGATGGAGCTGGTCTGGCTACGTTGCCCGCTGCCCGTCTGGAGGGAAATGGGAGGACGATGGGGAGGAAAAAGGCGTCTAGTTAGTGGGACCAATCTGTAGCGTCTTCAGACGTGAGTGCTGCCCACTCCCTTTACTCAGAGCTACTGTGAAGGTGATTTCTCAACCACACACAGGCAACGCGGTTTCCACAGCTGTAGAGCCCCTCTCATAAACTACACGGCACTTCTGACGTCTAACTAGGGGAAAGAGGAAAACTGGACCTTTGAAAATCAGTCAGTCCTACTCAACTGAATTCTACTTTCTTTCACGCCTATCCAGAAAAAAAAAAAAAAGTTACTGTGAGAAATTATCTGTCGCCTCTGACCCTGTACATGCCTCAATTTGGAAAGGAGCCTTTGAGAGCTAGGGAGCCCTCACTCTCCAGAGGCCCTGCACAGCCCCAGGACCCACCACGTCGCACCTGTAAGCCCTGCGGACCAGGTGGGAGAGACTGGGCTCAGGCTCTAGACACTGGCCCAGAATCTTCCCCTCTGGTAACCAGGTGTTTTCCAGAGTTGAGGAGGAGCACAAAGACAGGGGGTACGGGGAGGGAGGGGGGGCCAGAGAGCTCTGCAAGGTGTGCTGTGTGTGTGTCCCGACTTGTGACCGCAGTCTGTGAGTCCCTGAGGCTGAGGAAGTGAGCAGGGCTGGAAGGGTGGGTTCAGGCACAGCGTGGTGCGGTTTTATTACCTGCTCCTCCTGCTGGTGCTGGCAGCAGAGAATCATCTGCAAATATGGTAGCTGAGGCAGAACCAGGATATATGGAAAATAAAGGGACAAACTTTGACAAGAGAACTCCACCATTAGAAGGGAAAGCTATGTCAGGGGAGGGGGGCTGGGACAGGTGAGAGGGGAGGGGGAGGGGGGGTTGAAAACTGTGCCACGGGGTGGTGGAGGAGAGGCGCTCAGCGAGGCTTTTGTCTGGCTCCTCCCTGACCTTTCCTTGGAGGCCACTGGTGTTGTGTGCGCTTGTGTATGTGCTGTGTGCCCCTGAATGGCGCTGGGGAGGAGTGGGTGAGGGAGGTGGTGAGGACGGGGAAGAAAAGGAAAGGGGAGGCCATTTCAGGGGACAGGAAGGGAGTGGAGGGCGGAAGGGCTGTTACCTGGCCATCCTGCTGCAGATGATGGTGAAGGATCTGGGAGTGCGGCTGCTGGTGAGGGGTCAGAATGTGCATAAAGGGGGCGGGTGGGTAGGCAGCAGCTGTGGCCGGATTGATGGGCCCCCCACTTCCTAGAGCTGAAGGCAAGTTGAAGGAGGCAGCAGGAGTACCGGAATGAAAACCTTGTTTCTCAAAGGACTGCTACCCAGGACAGGAGAGAGAGCACAGGGTCAGCGCAGGCTCCTGGGAGCGTCTGAGCCCGAGCCCCACCCTCAGGAAGCAGCACTCGGCCCCCCTCCTACCCTTTAATGACCTACACAGGTGACTGACCGGCCACCTCAGTCTCCTCACCCATGAAGAGGGACGCTAATGACCCCTTGGAAGGCTGGACACAGCCGCGTGGGCAATGCTCTACTGCAGTGAGCACGGGCTGTGGCATCCACCCCCTCCAGCTGGGTGCATATCACAAGTCCTTGCATATTTTTTTTTAAAAAGTCAAATCATGCACACAGGTTCCTTGAGTGTTCAAGGCCTTGGGTAGGAAGTACCCCCGACGTCCCTGCAACTTCATAGCGATGAAGAATAAAAGCAACAAGAGAGACCTGTGGACAACTGAACAGGAGAGCCTCTGGGGTACTTGTTTGCTCCTTTCCTCATCCCCACTCCCTGTTACACATCTCTCCTTCAGGCCTGTGTCCCTCAAGGTGAAGAGTGGTACTCCACATTCCGTACCACTGTCAGCTCTTCTAACAGCTGACCACGCCTCACTTTCTATTGCGATTCTCTTGCTTCTCAGAGGGCTAAATTTAAACTCCCAAGAAAACAGAAGCTAGGAGGGAATGCATCTTTTCCTTTGGGAAGGGGAGGATGGATCTGACGACACCCTCCTGGAGCTGCTCTTGCCCTACTGCCCTCACCCCTGCAGCTCTACCTCGTCTCGATCACTCCACTTCCATCTACAGCCAGGCACCTACCTGGGTTTTGGAGTACACAGAACCCGAGATGTCTGGCACGCCCGTGTTACTGGAAGTGACTGACACACCTGGGGAGGAGGAAACAGACAGGAGGGTTAGCTCAGCTGGCTGTCTCGCCTCATTCCCAGGATGAATGAGGTCTGCAGCCCTTTTAGCTACTGCACTGCCGGGAATTCTGGTCTGTTTTTCCACCTTCAGGTCAATCTGAGAGAGAAGAATTCGTGATAAAGCCTCCCGACAGGCTCTCCTGCCCTTCACAGCTACCTGTGAAACACCCGAGGGAGGAGCGGAGCTGTCTGAGGTGATCTAACCAAACCCCACCGCCAGGACTTCCAAGCTCATCGGAGCCCAGGGCAAACAAGGTAACATAAGAAGTGTTCAATGTCGATTTCCAGTCCATCTGCCTCACCTCCACTCAGTTCTGAAGGTGTGGGTAGTCTGGCTCTGTATTCCAAACTCCACCTCAGTGCACGGAGAGGCCTACCGAGCAGGCCCTCAGCGCACAGCCCCGCTGAGCTTCCAGGACAGTGAAGGTGAACCTTGTGAAGCTTCCTGCTAACGGCCCACTGCAGCACACACACCATGGACCCCTAGCACTGTTCTTGCGACACCTTTACCATGTGAGGGCTGGCACGAGGATGGCTTTCCATTCACACAAAATGCAGTGCAAGGAGGGAAGGAAGGAGGTGTAGGGCAGGCCCTTTCCTACAGCCTGGGTCAGACACAAAAACCTAATGTAATTCTTAGTTCACAAGTTCAGCTCTTCCAGAAGATAAAAACGCTAGTTAAGACCACACCCCACCTTGCATGTTTCTTGTTAAAGACAAAAAATCAGGAACTTGACATTTTTCTCCATGCTTCCAGATCTTCCCCTCAGAGACATGCTCCTGTCCTCTGCCAGGACCACTCTGACAGCGAAGTTTTAGGAAGCGTATATTAGTGACCAAATCACAAAGACAGAATCCTCCACTCACCCATAACTCCACAGCAGTACCCTTCAGACTCCAGAACCCAGCTCCTTCCTACCACTGCCTCCAACAAAGATCACCTTTCTAAATGGAGCCCACCAGATGGTCAGCTCAGACCTTCCCAGCAGCAGTGGCTCCCAAATGTGGAGGACCCCTCACATCGTAATTCCAGACAGTTCCAGGGAGGAGCAAATACCAATGAGCACAAAGGAAAGAACCACAAAAACCAAGCAGAGAAGATACATCCCCATCTCCAAAGTACCAGCTGTGTTCTTTGAAGGCACTGAAGTCGAGGGAGGGAGCAATACAAGAGTTTCTTAGGGAGTGAAGGGAAGTGGGGAATGTGTTCCCCTTCCCTCTTCAAAAGCCCAGTTGCCACTGTAGCAAAATACTGGGAAGTAAGTCTAACTGTAAAAACAGTTCAATTACAGAAAAAGGTGAAAGCTAGTACGGCACGTGTGGATGGACTGAGACTAAACATGGAATAGACAGGACGTAAACGGCACACTTTAACGAGAAACAAAGGGACAGTGACTTGTCTGCTGCGAATGACTACACAGCTCACTCGGTCACTATGCAGAACAAGGCTGGTCCCCTGGGTGGCTGGTAGACACGATCACCTCGGCCTTGGGCTGGATGGTGGAGATGTGGAGTTCTAGTACTCGCCCAGCTGGTCTCTTTTTCAGAGGCAGGGCTAGCTACAAAACAGCCTGTAGTCCAGATGCTTTGTATCGATACGGGGTTGGAGAGACAATACTGGACAATAGCAATAATGGCCTATGTCAGCATTCGGGAACCAAGAAAACAATCGATGCTGGTTTCTCTACTCCTCACTGGGTACTAGGAAGATCCTTAGACTAAAGCTCTCTTCCTTCCAACACGTTTTGCCTGCCCCGCTCCAGAACAGTGAGATCACACGGACACAATGTGGAGATAGGGACGAGAACCATCTCCACACGGCCGCCCTGGGGAGCAGCACCTGCCATGGACAAAGCTGCCCCTCAGGGCTGGGACACACACAAGGAAGCTGACCATCTGTTTCCCACGAGGGATGTTCTCTCTCACTGTCCACCTTAACTACAGACAAAGGGCGACAGGGTGCCAGCTCTCAAGCTGAGTGGGGCTTCCTGACCAGCCTCGTCTGAGTAGACTCCCCACACATCCTCAGCTATGCCGCAAGTGTGCATCTACTGTCCACAATCTCTGAGAAGTTGAAGAGGACTGAATAATGTTAGGCCAGCAGTTTCCAGAGTGAGTCATCCTCTAGCAGATCACAAACGACTATCAGATCTCAATCAGCCAGTGGCCTCAGGGAATCAGATGTGGAAATTAACTCCCTAACAACAGCTCTGAACACCTCTTCTGCCTTCACCATGACATGACACGCTGCACTTTTTTGTTTTTTTTCCTTCTGTTTATGTCAAAGGCAAATGGAAAAGTGAAAACATGTAAGCAAGGGGAAACTGGGGATATCCACGAACACTCTTTACCAACCAGCCAATCCAGAGGGTTGAAACAGGCTGTCTCCCCTCCCCCCACTTAAAACAGCCACACTGAAGTTAATGGCTCTGGCTATGCTGGGTTTGATGAACTGGCCACCCTCCACCCTTACTCTCAACACAACATTGGTTCCTAGTGTCCAGAAAGACATGCACGGAAAGAACGCCAGAGTTAGCTAAAGAAATACCACAGTTTATTGAAGACTACAAATATTTTTGTTACAAGTTGAAACTACATGCCTTCCAGAAATCAAAAGCAACAGCAGGTGTGTGCATTGATGCTTCGGAGGTGCTGCACCGCTTGAACTCGAAATGGGTAAGACAGGGTCTGACACATGGGGACAGGGAAGCAGGGGAGGGCAAGCCCAGAAGGGATCCACCAACTCATTTCCCCAAGCCACGCAGGCATGGCCTCAGCTCAGCAGGCTTTCCTCAGTGGTCTGGTTTCTGAAACAAGACTTCAGTGCAAATTTATACACACACACAAAACACAGCCCCCAGCCTGGGCCAAATTAGCTCTCAGCCGTCCAGAAATGCTTGTAAGGGGGTGGATATTTTCTTCCTAAAAGGAATCAAATACATAAAAATAAATGAATTTAGAGGTTGATGAGTAAGTAATGAAATGACAAGAGCCCTCCGTGGGGTAGGAACTGGGGGTCCTCAAAGGGCTGTTGTATCAGAGTTCTGAAATGCTGAGGGAAGCGAGAAGCTAGGGCCTCCAGGGTCAGATAGTACTAACTCCCTATTATATCAGCCCTCGACTTCATATTCTCATACCTGGGTAAGATGAAGGCATAACCTTCATGTGGGACGGGACCACTCCAAGTGCAGTTTATAACCCCCCCACACCAAGACTCAGGGCAGACTGCTCGGCAAGAGCCAAGGAGCACGAGTGTTAAATCTCAGTGGGCGCCTGGGAATTTAAAAGCCCCATCACAGCCCACTCTTCCATCCTGCAGCACAGTTGAAACTCCACCTGGCTGGCCATTCTCAGCCTTGCTGCGTCTCTGCTCAGCTTAGGCAGGAACCCAACTACTGAAAACCCCGGGTGATTTATTCCTACACTCCACACCAGGGAGAAGACACAGATGCTGCTCCATCCAAATCACCATGAGCATGTAACTGAGCTCAGCTCTGAAGGGCAACCTCCCAATCCCAGCCGCAACTGCAGCTGCCTCCTCCCATGTGTCCTTGAAAGTCACTGAGAAAAGAACTGTTTCATTCAAGGATGCTTCCTCAGTCCCCCGTATGGGGAGCACAGATGTCAGGTGTGGAAGGGAGGGACAGGCTAAACCTGGAAGATTCCCACACTTCCTCGCCTCAGGTGTGCAATGGACCATGCATGAAGACCAGTCATACAAATGAAGGGAGCTGAAGGTCCAACTCTCCAGACCAATTCTCACACTACCAAATAGTCATGCGTACTGCTCTCTCTCCTTATCTCAGGTTTTCCAGTTAAGCCATAACTAAAAGACTTAAGACAAACCTACCACGGTCTGCCAGCTGGAAAAGCACTTGGCCCCTTCTCTCCTGTGAACAGGTCCTCTTTTGTACTATAAATGATCCTTGCCTACACTGAGGTCCCAGCACAATCTTGGGGCCCTGCCCTACTTTGCACCCGAAGTTTAGGCCAGATGACATTTTAATGGCCAACATATATCCTCAAGCACTCCCATCCTGGACGCGGACATGTGCATTGGTATTGAGCTCTCTCACAGTGCTGCCCAGGCACTCCAGTAAGGTGAGCATTAACGATCGTCCGTGTGAGCAGCACTCCCCTGCCAACCCCATATTCTCAAGCACCAAGTCTTTCTCCCTGAAACTCACTTAGCAACGCCCCACAGACCACTAAACCAGGGCCATGGGGAGCTTACCAGTGTTGTATCCATGAGACCCATATCCACTCGGCTGTTGAAAAGGGGTGGCCGATGCATTCACACTGACATTCACACCATGCTGCTTGGAAGAGGTAGGAGCCACCTGAAGAGCAAAAAGGCCAGAACTGCAGTGAAATGCGGCATTCACTGTGGGACTGTCACACCAGTCCCACTCCAGAGTCTGGGCATTCAGGTGGCTACCTATCCTCATGTAGGCTGGCCACAGTCTTAACCGTAGTGAAATGGGATTCTTACTGAATTTCCAGAATCTAGCTGTGAAGCCAAGAGCTCGGTGAGAGGAAGGGAACGGGGCAGTGGAAGCAAGAATGAATGATGGTCTCTGCAGGAAGCAAAGCTGTATGGCAGCACAGTACAATTTACCTTGGAGTAAATCATGACAGATGATCCCTATTCTAACTCCACCAACTCCAGGTCCACAACCACTATCCAGGCCACAAAAGGCCAAAGGTGGAACTCTCCCTCCTCATCCATTACAAAAGAATCGTACGCTTTGAGAGCTAGAGAGCAACAAAGGCTAGGACGCTTCATGAGGGAAGTGAGACCAGGTACTCACAGGGAACACAGCAGGCCCATACTGGAAGGTGCTGGGGAGGCCCGGAACCCCTGTGTAGTACGGCAGGCTGGTGTAGCTGTAGCCAGGAGGCAGCGCCGGGTTCAGGAATGTCTGCTGTGTGGTGTGGTGCGTCTGCGTCTGGTTCTGTTGGGGTTGGGCCAAGGTTGTGGCCGGAGCTGGGGAGGAGGCATCCCCACGGCCAAACTTTGTGAGGTCACCTGTGACAAGAAAGGCTAAATATACCTGTTTCTTCTACTCCAACAACAGTCAGAATTACCTCTTATGGTTTCACATGATGCCAAGAGGTCCCATTAAAGATTTTTCAAGTTATATTTCTTGAATTACATTTCTCTGCAGCACCACTGAGTGCAATGCCAGTCAAGTCTAATGCCGAGGGGTATACGACGCCTTGGCAGACAGTAGTGTCCAGGGCAGAGTTGTGAGGTCCCTGCCCACTTGTTTTGTTTGCTCTCCACACCCCCTCTCTCCCTCCCTCTGGCTCCTCCATGGGGATACTCCAGGCTTGAGTATCAAATAAAATCTGGAGGTGTAGCTCCATGGCAGAGCATGTGCTTTGCATTTGAAAGGCCCTGTATTCAATGCCCAGTATGAGAAAATAGTTAAATGGTACATCTAGAAACCACAGGGAGTCAATAAAAAGTGAATATAAAGGAAAAAGCTATCACATGCCCATTTTTGGCATGACAGTGACTAACCCAAACCCCCATTGGCCACATGCTCTGCAGACTGCTGTGGTGAAACCTTTGTTACACTGACAACCAGGACCCTCCCTGCTACAGGTCTGGTTTCTGCCAGTGACCCTTTTAGTCAACCCCAACCCATTCCTACCAGAGTAAGGGTTGCTGGCCAGGCTCCCGTCCCTCCCCGTCAGTGGAGTGGTGGGCGTGGGGAACGGGATGCTGTAGTAATCCTAGGGCAGAGGAGTGAGAGCGGTTAGAACCATGCACCCCCAGCACACAGAGCAAGCTCCAGGCGGAACGGTGTGGGAGCGCTGCAGCTCGTCCAGCCACGGTGCGGCTGGGCGGCGTAGGCAGGGACTCCCCATTGCTCTCGCATACGCTGTCCCCCTGGCCTGACCACAGAGCACGCCAGACAAGGTCTACATGTATGCCTGTGTAAATGACAGGAAGGTCCATACATATCTTCAGTCTTCTCTTCAGCATGCCTTTCAGTCTACATCGAGCTCTTTTTTAGAAAACATCTTTCTTTTTGAAGTTCCTGATGCATGCAAACACCTTGAGAGCTCAGGCTACAAGTGACCACAAATCTGCACATTATCAGAGCCATCATACCACTGGAGCCCGGGCACAGATTCAGCAGCACAGATTCAGCCCTTTGTTCAGCATGCACAAGGCCCTAGCTGACTTTTGACACACACGTAAATACAAAATCTGGGCCTACTGGCACCTGCCTCAGTCCTGTCCCAGCTATGCCCGGGGGCATAGAAGGATCACTTAGACCCAAACACTCAGGGCCAGTCTGCTAACAGAGAACCATTATCTTTAACAAGGGGACAGGGAAGAGACACAGGGATGCTGCTCAGTGGTACGGCACTTGTCTAGCAGGCCTGTGGCCTGGGTTTGGTCTCCAGAACTACAATAAAAAATAGTAACATGGCAGGGGAGTTAGCTCAGTGGTTCTGGCGCCTACCTTGCAAGTGCAAGGGCCCGGGTTTGATCCCCGGTCACCACATACATTACTGGGAGTGGAGACTCACGCCCAACAGCAACCAGTACCACATACCACAGTGCCGGGCGTGGTGGCTCACGCCTACAATGCCAGCACTCGGGAGGCAGAGGCAGGAGGATTGCTGTGATGTGAGTTTGAGGCTGAGCTCGGGGCCAGCCTGAACCACAAAGCGAGACCCTGTCTCAAAAAAATAAATAAATAAATAAATAAATAAATAAAATAAAATAATAGCACGCTAACACTGGTAGTCTGTGTGGCTTGGGAATATCATTCAGTAGTAATATATGCTTAAGATTCCAGTCTACATTCTAGTATGTGTTAAATCAAAATATATGTAAAAAGCCAGGTGTGGTAGTCCACACTTGTAATACTAGCACCCAGCATGCTGAGGCAGGAGGACTGTCACAAGTTCAAGGCCAGTCTGGGCTACACGGTAAGTTCAAGACCAGCCTTAAATACAATGTGAGATCCTGTCTCAAAAAATAAAAAACAATAAAACACCTCCAAAGTATAAGAATAGAGGGTGGGCTGAGAAATACCTAGATCTCTGACTTAGCAACTACACATTTAAGATAATTTTCCCAAAATAAAGATCATTTTGTTCCACAATACTCACCAATGGAAACCTTGTCTGAAGCATTTGCAAGTCATCATAACCATACACTTGTGGCTGAAAAATACAAAGATATAACAGTATTAGTTGGAACTGATCAGGACAGTAGCAAAATAAGGAGCCTCAAGATAGGATAAGTCAATGGAACATTCACTCTCATTCTTAGACCAGAACATATTTCAATTTTCTTTAATGGGAAAGAAGTGAAGTAAAAAAGGTTAAATGATTGATCAAAGTGAAAACATACTTGGGTTACATACAGTTAGGCTGGCCTCAGGGCAGGAGCAAGGTAGAAATACAAAGAACAGCTGGTTTTACTCTACACAGCCAGTCAGTTTCTTAGAGGCTTTAAAATCTGGCTTAAAATGTATTGCCCCCAGGAGGGATTCACACTTAACTCTCATTTTTTCCATTCTAGACACCAACATGTCATTATTTTAAAATGTGTAATAAACAAAGGACAATGATAAAGGCTGGAGAGAAGGGGACAAGGGTTGCGTCTCTTCTACTAAGGGCAGGGGTCCAAGGGAACAAGAGCAAGTGCTAAGAGCGAAGGGCAATGAGCACAATAAAGATACACCATGTACAAGAACCTAGTAATGTAATGAATGTGAACGTGGAATGTTGTAAAATGAGTGAGACAAGTAGTATCAACAAGAATGAAAATCAGGATGGGATATTTAGAGGGGGAATAAAAGAAGATGTGGCAGGCCGGGAATTTAGCTTACTGGTTCTGGCGCCTGCCTTTCAAGTGCAAGGTCCCAAATCTGATCTCTGGTAACTACATACCACAATGCCAGGTATGGTGACTCATACCCACCAGCAATCAGTACCACATATCACAATTGATGGGCGTGGTGGCTCACACCTGTAATCCCAGCACTCAGGAGGCAGAGGCAGGAGAAATGCTATGAGTTTCAGGCTAACCTGGGCTACATAGTGAGTTCAAGGCCAGCCTGAACTACAAAGTGAGACCCTGTCTCAAAAAAACAAAAGAAAAGGAGCTGTGGAATGTAGGTGTACTGAATCCCTAAGACAACTGTAATCTGCATATATTGCAAATATGTACTAAATTTTATTTATTTATTTATTTTTGAGACAACATCTCGATTTGCAGTTCAGGATGGCCCTGAACTCACTATGTAGCCAAAGCTAGTCTCAAACTTGCGGCAATCCTGCCTCTCCCTCCCAACTGCTGAGATTATAGGTGAGTCGCAGCACTGTATTTAAGGCTGATCTTGAACTTACTGTGTAGCCCAGACTGGCCTTGAACTTGTGATAACCCCCCTGCCTCAGCATTCTGAGTGCTGGGATTCCAAGTATGGACCATTATAGCTGGCTTTCTATATATAATTTGATTTTACACGTACGAGGGATTCAACTTGGGACCTTGCACTTGCCAGGCAGAGCTCAGAACCACTGAGCTAAATCCCCAACCCAATAAAACAATTTTAAAAGTTAAAAAAAAAGGTAACAGTGTTATCTGGATGTTTCATCTATATATGTATCTAGATTTTCTCTCCAAGGGCAAGAACAAATATTTTAAATAAATTTTTACTTTTTTTTTTTCAGTACCAGGATCAAACTCAGGTACCACTTGAGCTAAATCCTTGGCCCTTTAATAAACTTTTATACATTTACTTCATCTTTTTCTGGTACTGGGACCTTGTGCTTGCTAGGCAGGTGTGGTGGCACTGAACTAAATGCCCAACCCTCCTTCACCTTAATAGGTACTAAATCCCTGAAGGTGACAGGTGTGCCAGGGCTCCCACTTGTTAGCCATATACTCTCAGTTCCAGACTAAGCCAAGATCTCTACTTCAGCCAGACGAAAGCCAGTAGATATCAGAGGTAAGAAATCAATTCAAGAATAGAAGCCAAAAAAAAAAAAAAAAATACCTGAAAGAAATTCCAAGGATTATCCTGTTCTGACACCTGAAGTCTAGAATTTACATTTCACACCAAGGTGACAAACAATACAGTGTTTAACCTGGGCTTCAGCCTTCCTAAGTTATTTTTTCCAAAACTACAAAGATTAAAAACCACATGCCTGTAGGGCCGGGGAGTTAGCTCAGTGGTTCCGGTGCCTGTCTTGCAAGCACAAGGACCCAGGTTCGATTCCCCGGTAACCACATAACAATACTGGGTGTGGAGACTCACCCCAGCAGCAACCAGTACCACATACCACAGTGCCGGGCGTGGTGGCTCATGCCTATCATCCCAGCACTCGGGAGGCAGAGGCAGGAGGATTGCTGTGATGTGAGTGTGAGGCTGAGCTTGGGGCCAGCCTGAACCACAAAGTGAAACCCTGTCTCAAAAAACCTAAAAAAAAAAACAAAAAACCACATGCCTGTAATACCATCTAAGGTAGGATCTCTCTGAGTTCAATACCAGCCTGAAATAAACACACACACTCTCTCTCTCAAAAAAATCCCCTACAGGGAGCTGGGGATTTAGCTCAGTGGTTCCAGTGTCTGTCTTGTAAGGACCCGGTTACATTCCCAGGCAACCACACACAATACTGGGCGTGGAGACTCATGACCAGCAGCAATCAGTACCACATACCACAGTGCCGGGCGTGGTGGCTCACGCCTGTAATCCCAGCACTCGGGAGGCAGAGGCAGGAGGATTGCTGTGATGTGAGTTGGAGGCTGAGCTCGGGGCCAGCCTGAACCACAAAGCAAGATTGTCTCAAAACAAACAAACAAAAAACCCTACAAGGGCCAGTAACCACATACCAGGTGTGGTGACTCATGCCCATCAGCAATCAGTACCACATACCACAGTGCTTATAGTAACAACCATTCATTTATTCTGTATTTTATTTGGAAAATCTCAAAAGGGTAGTACCAGTAATCTGAAACTTCCTTAGGGAAAAATGGGCATTTACGCTGTTTTAGTTTAGTTCCTGGTGCCCCATTAGCACAATAGGTAGTATGTCAGTCTCATCATAATTTCATTTCTCACCTTAAACCAGAGCTATAAAAAGTAAAGCCAGGAATGGTGGTATACACCTATAATCCCAGCACGAGGGAGGCTGAGACAGGAGAAGGATCACTGTGAGGTCCACGCCAAGCTGGGCCACACTGTTAATTCAAGACCAGCCCAAAGTACACAGTGAGACCTAGTCTCAAAAGGGCGGAGGGGGGGGGAGAAGAGCTGTAAACAGTAGCTACATTACCCTAATGTTCTGAAGAGCTTTCAGTTCCACTTACCGGGTAGGCGTGTAACAGCCCTGGAGCCATAATATAGGGATTAGGCAACAATGGCGGGACCCCAGGAGGAAGATTGGGAGGAGCTTTTCCTGAAAGAGAAGTGACATGTTTATGCTGTCACAACTATTCGTCATCTTCAGCCCAAAGGAATGTCATCTGTTCACAGAAGGCTACCTGAAGTCGTAGCAACTGAGCTTCGAGTTGAGGCTGTGACGGTAGAGTTGCTGCCCAGGCTGAGGCCTAGACTGCTGCCACTATTGAGACTGGAGGAGACGCTGACCACCGGGGGAGGTGCAGAGACTGTGCTGGAGGTGGTGGAGAAAGTGCTAGAGGAAGAGTGGAGATTCGCTTCACTCTCCACACTCGTATGCTTCAAAGGGTAGCAATGGAGAGAGGAGTCAACAATTAGCAACAAAGGTCAAAAGAATAAATAATCCTTTCCACTGACCGTACATCCCAGCCAAACTCCCAACTAACAGGAGTAAGGCAGCTTACCAAAATGACTGCCAAAGCAGAAAGCATTTCTAGGTACATCTTGCTCAAATGCCCATGTGGTAGCTGGGCATGGTGGTGCACACTGTACTCCAGCACTATGACAGGCTAAGGCAGGAGGCTCCCAAGTGTGACCCCAGCCTGGGCAAGACGCTATCTCAAAATAAAATATAAGAAGTATTGGAGACGTAGCTCAATGTGAAGCCAGGCCTGCAATCCCCAGTAACAGAAAGAAAAATCACCCAGCAAGGATAGTAACTGATGGTGTAATGCATACTATCATCCTGCTCAGTCAGAGCAAGGCAGTGGGGCAAACACCCCAGAAATCAACACTGTCTGGGCAGGGAGGTGAAGAAACAAAAATGCAAAAAAATTTCACAACCTTCTCACTCACACTGTTCTTCACAAGCCTCGATTATAGGCTAGAAGAAAGTACAGTTTTTCACTTTAAATCTGAAATATTTGTATATTCAAGGACAGAACAACTTCCAAGAAAGTACTCATGTTTTCCTTAAAATGGCTCTTTCTTTGTAACTGCAACTTAATTCCAAAGACAGATGCTATAAATCACAACAATGAAATTATTTTAATAAATTTCTCATCTGGCCTCTACTTTCTTGGGTATGTCACTTTACACTGATTATGAAGATTCAGGTTCAGTATACCTAGGCAAAGAACAAGGACAGCCCTACCAGTTACCCGAGTATGTAAGAAGCTCTGTTCATCCTCAAGGAAAAGATCAAGTGCCTTCTGGGGCTTTTAGAGGAGGCCTAGACTCTGTCCTCTCCTGGCTTCCCAGCATCCCTTTCCTGGCTTTCCTTCAAATTAGCTGAATAATGACCATTCATGACCTCATGAGAGACCATCCAGAACATCCTCTTAGGAGAATCTTACTGTGTGGGTAGTTCAAGAGTAAGACCACATTTCTCTCAGGATCGTGCTTACCAGGAGAGTGGATGTTGAAGTGCGCCCAGAAGATGTTGATGAAGAAAGGGTATTCTGCTGCGTAGATAATGTGCTGTAAGAAAAGAGGTTGCCAACAGTGCTGTGGTGATCTAAAGTGGCGCTTCAGGCACGAGCACAAGCAACCACAGCGGGCAGAATACAGAGCCAAGAGGTCTGAGATCACAGAGCGAACACGACGGCCAGCCAACAAGAATGAGCAGCTGAGGCCAGAGCAGGCGCTGAGCACAGAGAACCAGTCTCCTCTGTCTTCACTTGCCACAGCTCTTAGGTCACCCACTTGCCACAGAGCAGGGCTAGTCTCTGCCAAACAGATGAAATAAAAAACCCAGAAATACAACTCTGAAGTTCACCCCGACCTCTGCTTGCTGCAGTTACCTGCTGTGCTGCGCAGTGGTGGTGTCCGGAATCTCCTCATTGTGGCTCAAGCCACCCAAGGAGGCCGAGTGTTGGTTGGTGGTTGTCAGTAAGGAAGCTGCAGATACCGCTTCATTGAGAGTGGGGATGCTAGAAGTGGAAGGTGAGTCAGATTTCACTGCAGAGCCTGTAGCACCTGAAAAAGAGAAAAGAGAGCTGGGGATTCAGTTCAGTGGTACAATGTTGCCTGACTAGCAGCACCAGCCCTAAGTCTAATACCCAGCACCACTGAAATTTAAAAGGAGGTGAAAAGGCATCACCCATCAGAAAAAGTATCTATAAGTAAAAACTGACTGTAGGGCCAGGGATTCAGTGGTTCCGGCACCTGCCTTGCAGTACAAGGGCCCAGGTAAGATCTCCGGTAACCACATATCACAATGCTGGCATGGTGGCACATGTCTGTAATCCCAGCACTCGTGAGGCAGGAGGATTGCTATGAGTTTGAGGCTGAGTTCAGGACCAGCCTAAACTACAGAGAGATCTGTCTCAAAAAAAAGTGACTAGAGTCCTATGCTGCCCCAAACACGAAGGAGTATGACTTACTTAGTAGTAGCAGAATCTTTCTTTTTTAATTTAAGGCATTTCACAAGATGTCTTTTGCTTAAGACAGGGCCTCACTGTGTAGCCCAGGCTGGCCTTGAACTCACTGCGATCCTCCTGCCCAGCCTCACCAGCACTGGGGTAACAGGTATCTACAACCACCCCCAGCTACAAGTATACTTTATTTGTCCAATGAAGAGACCTAATGAAATTATTAATACTTAAAGACAGAGTACCTGAAATTTAACATGGTTTGAGGTTAAGCAGCAAGCTTGAACTACAACCCCCTCTTATCACTGGCAGGAGCTCCTTTCACTTTAAGAAATGCAAAGACATTATAACTGAGAGAAGATAAAGCCTGGAGAACACTCACCTTCAACAGATTGCGTGGTCTGTAACTGCGTGGCTTGCACAGAACTGAAGCCATTCTGGTATGAAAAACAGGAGAAAGAACACACAAACTTGTGAATATGGGAAGTAACCATCGACTCAGCTTAATTCTGCTGAATAAATCTCTAGGAGAAACTGCTACTCAACCAAAGTTTTAATACAATGAGACCACGCAAAGAAAGAAAATAACAGTATTCAAAACAACAAAAAGAAATGTACCAAATCTAGGCAACCAAAGGCAACCCTTCAAACAGGTGAAGACAGGAACGGTCCAAAGTCCAAGCCTAATGCCTCTTGTGGGATGGAAGGTGTGTGAGTGTGACTGCTGCCGAGCCAATCACCCTGCTGGCTACCCCTGATAAGTCACTCCATTCTCTTCTGGTACACGCTGCCCCTCTCACCACACAGGACACAGCCAGGCAAGATCTACTGATATGCACCCCCTGGGTCTAGCAATCGACGCTCCAAGAGGAAAGGATAGGTGTCTAAACTGACTCTAGTAAGGCAGTGGCTCTTGACTGCAATGGTTTCAAGCTGTAAGTCTCCAGCCTTGTTAAAAAGAGTTTTTATTTCATCAACCATGGACAAGTGCTTCCAAGGTTACTTAGCATCACTTCCAGAGATGTAAACCACTAATATTTTAGGGACTTTCCCAACCAAGGCGAGGAGCTCACGAACCACTACCTTTGCCTGAGTCAGGTCCTTTTGGGGTGATGACGAGATGGAACTGGGGTACCGCCGAGTCTGTGTGGATCTCTGTTCATATAGAGGGCCCTGAGCATTATTTTGGGAGGTATAGGTTGTCGACTGGAGAGGGCCACTCTGATAACCAGACTCCTGACTCTGGTTAGATGAAATCGTAGACGAAGATTCACTATGGGAAAAGAAAAGAAAAACTTAAGAGAAACAAAGCAGAGCCTGACATTGAAGAAATGGGGGTGATATACCAACAGAATAAACAAATTTCAATCAAATTTTCCAGCAACAAAACAAATGGTCACAATTTATTCCTAACAAATGTAGGCATGTCTGCATTCTACAGTGCTAAGGTTCTGGGTATTTAGCTCAATGGCATAGCATCTGCCTGTCAAACATGAGATTATGAGTTCAAGCCCTGGGACACGCATGCAAGCACGCACACACACACGCGTATGCACACCCACGCACACACACGAAAAATGGACAGTGCTAAGGATCTAAATTAAAAATAATTTTAAAAACCTTCACCTCTAAAATCAGAATTCCCTTCTTCCCCAACATTCCATTGTTTTAATTAAAAAGAGGCTAAACCTGGGTATAGTGTATATCCCTGTCACTCTCGTGGGCAGAGGCAGGGGACAAATTCAAGTCAGGGCAACTTAGCAAGACCTTCTATTTAAAGCCCATGGATGTAATTTGCTGCAAGGTCCTGGATTAAATCTCCCACCACCGCAAAACAAACATTCTTAAATGAGAAAATAAGCTAACAATTCGCACAGAGAATATTCTTCAGGATATTATCATTTCAGCCCCTAGGATAGGAGAAGCCATCTTTGATCAGTTTAAGGAATTCCTCAACAACCTCATTAGATTTAAAGGTTACTAGGGGTGGGAGGTATAGGAAAAAATGAGAAGTAAGCTTTGTCAGGTATCGGTACAAACTCTCAATGTCGACTGTGATCATAATGTGTAAATAAAATGTACCAACAAAATCAATTTTAAAAAAGATTTAAAAGTTACTAGTATCCTGAGAGGAAGACTATAAAATATTCACATATACTAGTAATGACTCACCAGATGTAGATGGCGGCCAAACATTTATATTTTCAAATTCCCAAGGACTGAGGAGAAATGGCCTATTATCCTGACATTCTTATTTTCCTTTTTCAGAGCAAACATATATTGGTACACTTTATGCATATACAATAACCCACATCACAGCCTTATAGGTATTTCTACTTTCTTTATCATTGCTAGAGAAGGTAGAAAAGATTCTTTTATTTTCTGGTGTGATGGGGACCATACCCAATGTTTCTTTATCACTGATAGATCTCCATCATTTTTTTTTACTTTGAGACAGGGTCTCACTAGGTTGCCAGACATATCCTGAATTTGTGATCCACCTGGTTCCGGGTCCTACAGTAGATATATTCACGCCTATATTACAACAATAAGAATTATCATGTTCAATATCATAATTCTTTTTTTTTAAATGATAGGGTTTTGCTTTATAGTTCAGGTTGGCTTTGAACTCACTACGTAGCTCTGGCCAGCCTGAAACTCATAGCAATCCTCTTGCCTCTGCCTCCCAAGTGCTGGGATTACAGGGTAGCCACCACACCCAGCACTGTGGTATGTGGCATGCCTGGCATTATTGTATGTGGTTAACCAAGGATGAGAACTAGGACCTTGCACTTGCAAGGCAGGCAACAGAACCATTAAGCTAAACCAGCCCCTTTCATAAAATTTTTATAAGTTATGCATGCTAACTACTTCTTAAGAATTCAAAATTATAACCTTCATGGGCATAATCCCACACCAAAGGACTTAAAAGTGGCAAAAGCACTTTTAGCTGTGGCAGATATCAAGTTATTTTCCATCAGAGGTGTTGTACACGTTTCAAAACAAAGCTTAATGTTCTAGAAGTACTCATGCAGCACACTTCTGCTTAAAGTTAGATAATGGTTCCAATAGTATTTCAAAGCACTCAACAAAAATGCTAAGATTAACTACTTTTCTCTTATCCAGTCAGAGCTCTAGAAATTAGTAAGAGAATGAAAGGCTAATAAAAGAGCTCTTGTGGCTTACACTTCCCCTACCTGGCTGTGCTGGTATACAGGCTGTTTGGAGCCTGGCTTGAAGAGGCGCTCGTGGTGGGGGTGGACTCGTAATCAGAAAGGACAGGCTCTGATCCAAACTGCAATGCTCCAAACTGCAGATTTAGCCCTGAGATATCTGCTGAGCCAGGCATCTCCACAGCCAGAGCAGGAATCTATGCAGAAAGGTGAAAAACAGAATACAACGGTTTAATATGATCTTACTATAAAATAATAAAAACCATTCCCTTTGACCTCAAAACAAGCTTACCCTTAAAATCCAAATTCCCAAGTCCCACACCAGCTTGCCTTAAGCGTCTCTAAAGGTTCAGGTACCTTAGAAGTCAAGGAGGCTTTTTTCTTCTGCTGTCTCAGCTTCTGCTGAGCCGGCTGAGGACTGGAGGACTGGTTGTCTGAAGACCCAGGAGACACCTGTGCAGCTGAGGTGGGTTTGCTTGGCAGAGGTGAAGAGGGTGGTGGAGGTGCAGCTGTGGGGGTAGCCACTGCAGGGGGCTTCTCCTGAAGGAACACTTCCATCATGGTTGAAGACGGAGTAAACGCCTGGCGCTTTGTAAAGGGGCTGTGCACTGCTGAATCATTTGGGTTCTTCAAATCTATACAAGGAAGTCCATCGTGTATGAGGCCAGAGGTGTGATGAATTCCAAGAAAATGCTACTGACCCGCCCCAGTGCCACGAACAAGGCCCTGAAGAATCACAGCCTCATATAAACAAGTTTTCTTTCAGGACTGAGCCTGACTTCTGTACCTAAGAATACCTCATCAGGTCAGTCAGTAATCTACTAACTGCCCAAATTTAAAATGTAAGGTCTCAAGATGACTGAACTCACAAACTGAAAGATAGTATGTTATTTCCAAACACTAAAAATCTAAGGAAAATCCCTCCAAATTCCTAGACCAACAAAAAACTGCAACTATATGTATGGCTAAAATTGAGAACAGAGATACACAGTAGCACCTTCATGTATAGAACTCATCTCATCAGAATCAGGGAAAGAATTAAATTCATGAACCAAGGTGTTCCCGTATAGCTGCAAATTTGTATCTTCCTCTAACTTCCTGAACTCAACCCATGTGCCTCGATGAATGTTGAGAAGCTACCCTTCACTTCAAGACACATTTTCCATTCCACCCACCAGATCTTCACAGCTCCTCTCCAATCAATGAAAGGCTCAAGTTGCTTCTATCTTCTTACCATACTGCACCAGCGATGGGGACTGTGTCGTCGAGCCCATGTCCCAAGATGAGGTGGTGGTGCTTCCGGACTGAGAATGCTGAGCTGCCAACTGAGCCAGTGCCTGAGCAGTCTTGAACTGCTCCAAAAATTGGGAGCCTGTGGTACTGCCGCCTTTAGCCTCACCAACATCACCAAATCCCTTCCCCAACATGCTCACCTGTAGATCAGCAAAGAGATGAGAAATCTGCAGTCAATAACTTTATTCAGCTGTGAAACAAGAAACTTAGGCAGATCAAGTAAGTTAAAAAAACAGCAAACAAGCCAGGCATGGTGCCTCACACCTGTAATCCCAGTACTCCAGCACTTGGGAAGCAGAGGCAAGATGACTGCCAAGAGTTCGAGGTTAACCTGGGCTAAATTAAATGGTGTGCACCACCATTTAATTTAAATTTTTTTAAAAACGAGAGCCATTAACAACTAACACTATCACCATCATATTTTTTCCAGGGATAAAAGCTCTAATAATTGGACAGTAATCTCCTACCTCTGAAATTTTTAAATCAACCAATAAAATTATGATAGTAACACAAAAGATGAAAACAGTATAAAATTTTTGCTTTAACTATTAAAGTCTTTGCCTCTTTAATTAACTAAAAAAAAAAAGAAGCAAGGAAGAAAACTACCAGCAGCTTAATCTGGATGTTGCTACTAACTAGGACAAAGGCAAAAAGATAACTTAAAAGGTCACCCCCAACTTCTATACTAGACAGTAAGTCATGACTTATGTTCTCTTGTGTATACAGATGCTGCAGGGTGACTACTGTATGGCAACCAAGCACAGTTTACTTTCAGTGCTTCTGGGGGATTTCTCCATTTCCGACTACAAGTAAAACTATCATCCCAATCCAGAAGATGAACCATGTGTGGCCTTCACTAGCTGAAAACACTCCAAAGAGCTGAGAGCTGTGGTGCTTGCCACAACCCCAGCTACTGCAGAGGACTCAGCTAGAGTATCACAGTTCAAGGCTGGCCAGGGCAACTTAGCAAGGCCTGTCTCAAAATAAAAAGCAATGGCACTGTACCTGTGTGGCAAGCACAATGTCCTGAGTTCAATCCCAAGTACCACAAAAAACAAACAAAGTAAGCAATGGGAATATACCTTAGTGTGAGGCCCTGGGTTCAATCCCCTTCCACCTCTTTTTTTTTTTGAGACAGGGTCTCACCTTTGTAGTTCAGGCTGCCGCTGAGCTCAGCCTCAAACTCACAGCAGTCCTCTTGCCTCTGCCTCCCAAGTGCTGGGATTACAGGCAAGAGCTACCACACCCGGCACTGTGGTATGTGGTATGCACTGCTGGAAGTCATGAGCCCCCACACCCAGCATTGTTGTATGTTGTTACCAGATCAAACCTGGGCCCTTGCACTTGCAAGGCAGTTACAGAACCACTGAGCTAATCCCCAGCCCTGTTTTGTTTTGTTAAGACAGGGTCTTACTATGTAGTTAAGACTGGCCTTGAACACATGGTGATCCTCTTTTCTCAGCCTCCCAAGTACTGGATTACAGGCTTGCATCATTATGCACAGCTTCAATCTCCAGTCAAACAACCAAGTAACTAATCAACCAACCACAACATATCATCATCAAGCAGTGTCTTCTTACACAAAACTAGTCTGTTTGGGGCTTGGGATTTAGCTCACTGTTTCCTACATCTGCCTGGCAAGCACAAGGTCCCTGAGTTTAATCCCCGTTTACCACATACCACAGTGCTGGGCATAGTGGCTCACACCTGTCATCCCAGCACTTGGGAGGCAGAGGCAGGAGGGTTGCTGTGAGTTCAAGGCCAGCCTGGGCTACATAGTGAGTTCAGGACCAGCCTGGACTACACAGGGAGACCCTGTCTCAAAAGCAAAACAACAACAACAACAAAAAACGAGTCTGTTCAACTCAAGGTAAGATTTATTTTCTCCCAATTTATATTCTCAGGATATAAACAAAAACCTCAGAAGTCTGGTTAAAAGTGGCAGACTGTAACAAGAACATCAAATAATCTGCCAATGCAAAACATTAAAGATACAAGAAATTACCTATGTTTGGTTTGGTTTTGCACCATACTGGGGATTGAACCTAGGGCCTTTATTCTGTCGTACATCCCCCATTTTTAGTATTATTCATTAGTTAAATTTTGAAACAGGATCTAAGTCACCAAGCTGCCTAGCCTAAACTCAAACTTGTGATCCCCCTGCCTGAGTCTCCTAGAGTGCTGGGATTACAAGAATATGACATCATAACGGGCTTGCTCAATGTTGTATACAAAAATAAAAAGGGAAACTCCTATGTTGAGTCCATCTGTTAAATTTTAAGAAAAATCAGTTTTCTAATATTCCCAATGAAAAATTACATTAAGTAACACTGATGAGCAATACACAGGAAATGAGAAGGATTTATTTTGACATTATCAGGCAACATAAGTTAAAAAAAATATTATGCAAGGCAGAAACACATTGGAAATACTGTTTTTTGACATCTGCTGCTCTCTGTGAGTACTCCTGGTTCCAGGTACTCAGGAGAGTTGTGAGGTACAGAACACTCAGTCCCTGCTGGCCACGCATCCCTGCTTTGCACCGACTCTGTTCTACTCTGTTTAGTTCCAACTCTACATCCCAAGTCCCTTCTTCCCTACCCGTTCTTACCTGTTACCTTTCCTATGCAGCAGAACCTCAACCACTAACTACCAAATTAACACAAAGGCAATAATTAAAACCCAACGGAAGCCGGATGTAGCAGCATCTGCCTGAAGTTCCAGAAACTTGGGAGGCTGAAGGAGGAGGATGGTGAACTCAAGACCAGCCGAGGCCACATATGGAGTTTTGGGGCAGCCTGCACTACAGAATGAGACTCTGTCTAAAGAAAAGAGCAGAGCCGGGGATTTCGCTCAGGGGTTCTGGCGCCTGTGCTCTTGCAAACATAGGGGCCCAGGTTTGATCCTGGTAGCCTCTTACAAAATGCCAGGCGTGGAGACTCACGCCCACCAGCAGTTTGTATCACATATCAGAATGCCGGGTGTGGTGGCTCACCCAGCTTGCCTGGGCTACATACAGTGAGCTCAGGGCCAGTCTGAATTACAAGTGAGACCCTTGTACAAAATTCTTCATATGTCCGTGGTCTACTTACATTTCTAGTAACTATACCAAAAATAGGTGGAAAAAAGAAAAGAGTGCTATATAGGATTACTGACTCTACATGATTTTTCTCATATAGTGATGACTTTAATTTTTTACGTTATAAATCATAAAGTCATGTGTTATTAGTACTCTAGCCAAATTTGTGTAACTGGTTTGTCTAACTCACATGCATTATCTCATCTTCCCAAAGCTTTACAATGGAAAACCAAGCACTTTTCACTCCCATTTTCAGACAGCTGGAGATGGAGCAGCTACCACAAACTGGCAGATCTGGAGATTCTAGGCTTCTTGGGAATCTAGTCAACAAATGTACCATCTAAGTAAATAATAAGGCAATTCTGCTCCATCAAGAACTAAGGCAGCCAGAGATTCAGCTGTGGTTCTGGTGTCTGTGGGACAAGCGCAAAGTCTTAAATTCGACCTCTGATACCACATACCACAACGTCGGGCATGGTGGCTCATGTCTATAATCTCAGGAGGCAGAGGCAGGAAGACTGCCGAGTTTAAGGCTCACTCAGGCTACATGGAGAGTTCAGAGCCAGCCTGAATTACAAAGCAAGACTCTGTCTCCAAAAAAAAAATGCAGGTGGGGAGGGGGACAGGACTGCTGGATGTGGTGCCATATGCCTGTAATTCAGCACTCAGAAAGCTAAAGATTACCTCAAGTGCAAGACCAGCCTGGGATATTTAGAAAGACCCTATCTCAAAAATACCTACCTTTAAAAAAAAAAAAAAAAAAGTACTACTATAATATACCACTGAAACTTTAATAAGATTCTAAAAAGATTAATATTTGTTGACAAGTTGATACTGATATTACCAGTTTTTTCTCCTTATGGGAAGAAATAGTATTCAGCATAATGAATGTCCTGTAAAGGCTAACATTATTAAAAGATAATTCAGTCTGTCCAAAGGTGTCTTCCAAAGCAGCACAACAGAACAGCACACAGCCGTCACTGGAGCCACCCATTCTGCACTGCTGGACTCCATGCCTGGAGCTGTCTTCAAGAGGACACAGCAGGTATGAGCCCCAAGAAGACCCTGACTGCCTCGCCTCTGGATTTGACTGCCGCCTGACACTCACCTACCCTGTCCACCCACCTCAGCCATTAAGGCTGTGACTTCGCGACAACTACTACACTTTCTGTATTGCTTCTATGGGTTTTTTCTTTAAGTCAATCTGTACATAAAATCATCCTGTTCTGCCCAGTCCATCAAAACACCTATTCTATGAAATGAAATGTTACTTATTATAGAATTGAAAGTAAAGCCAAGTTAAGACCTCTAGACACGGGCCAGGGGGTTAGCTCAGTGGTTCCGGCGCCTGTCTTGCAAGCGCAAGGACCCGGGTTCGATCCCCAGGTAACCACATACAATACTGGGTGTGGAGACTCACGCCCAGCAGCAACCAGTACCACATACCACTGTGCCGGGCGTGTTGGCTCAAGCCTGTCATCCAGCACTCGGGAGGCAGAGGCAGAAGGATTGCTGTGATGTGAGTTGGAGGCTGAGCACGGGGCCAGCCTGAACTACAAAAAGCGAGAACATGTCTCAAAAAACCTTAAAAAAAAAAAGACCTCTAGACAAAATTGCTGAGATTCTATTTTACAGAAGGAAAGACAACACAAGTGTTTTGGAGAGAGGTGGGAAGTCTGATCAGGATAAGCCATGTTTCCAACATACCATGCTGTGGTGGGAAAAGGTGCTCCCTGGAGCAGGCTGTGAGATGGCACTCTGCTTTGAGTTACTGAACACTAGAGGCTGAGCCAGGGAGGGCGCCTGGGGTGGGTCCAGAGCAGATGCATCATTCTCCACTGAAGACGGTGTCTTCCCCAGGAGGACAGCAAGGTCAATTCTAGTGGAATGGGAAAAGGATCTTGTTGATTAATATCTAAAAACCCCAGCAGCCCCAAATATCTGATTCCGGTCATGGTTAGGTCAAAGGAAGCCACTTACTGATGCTTCTCAATCAATTCATAAATAAAAAGCTCTGAAATGCTTAATTTACTAAAATAATTGATGTTTATGAAACACTATAGTATTTAGCTGAACTTCTACTGAAGGCACCAACAATGACTATATATATTTTTTATTGACAATTTGATGAAATATCAAATATTTTTAATAGGTCAGTAACTGGACCACAATTCATATGTATTTACTCATGATTTTAATACTTAGTATGTATCATACTTTTTAAGCCGTAGGAAGGTTTTTCTTTGTGCTTTATTTTTTTGAGAGTGTTGTTTCATAGTCTGGCTGTGACTCCTTAAACCAAGGCCTAGGCTCCAGCTTGTGGTAATCCTCCTGCCTCAACCTCCCACTGAGAGGATTATAGGTGTATGTCACCACACCCAAAAGAACATGAAAGGTTTTGAAGATCATTTCCTACAACTAATAATTTTTTTTTTGAGACAAGGTCTGCTTTTGTAGTTCAGGCTGGCCCCGAATTCAGCCTTGACTCACAGCAATCCTCCTGCCTCTGCAACCAAAGTGCTGGGATTATAGGCATGAGCCACCACGTCTGGCACTGTAGTATGTGGTTCTGATTGCTGGTGGGAGTGAATCTCCACGCCCAGCACTGTTGTACATAGTTATCCAGGGATCAACTCAGGGCCCTGCATTTGCAAGGCAGGCACTGGAACCACTGAGCTAAATAAGAAATTTAAACAGTTAACTGTGCTACAACAAAAATATGAGGCTTAGCAGAAGTTCCATCCCCAGAAAGAAATTTCCTGATTAGTGGTGGCTTCTGTTACAGTATGAACTCCTTCCAACCACATCTGAGTCTACTCAGTAATATCCCAGTGTAGGCCCCTAGAGAGCTTCAGGGTGCTATCTAGTAACTAGGAAGCCGATATTCGAATATCGAAGCCTCTCCCAACCCTGCCAGATCCAGGGAAGGGAGCTACCTATCAAATTCAATCACCCATTATCAATGACTTAATATATTACCCCTATGTAATTAGGCTCCAAACAATCATGCATTCACCCTAGAGCAAAGAGGTGTGGATATGTGTGCACTTGAAGAGGATACACCCACCTGCCAGTATTTCTTCCACTTGGTTGTTCCTGAGCTGTCCCTTTTACTGACAGTGAAATGACACCCTAAACCCCAAGTCATCCAAATATGTCACAGCCCCAAAGGAGGTTGTGGGAGCCTGTGAACTTGCAGACCCCTAAAGCAGGGACAGCCTCACAGGGCTGCACCCGAACATGTGAGATCTGTGCCAACTTTGGGTAACTGGTGCCAAAATGCCAAACATACCCGGGTGGTCTCAGACAGTCACACAATGGATGTTGAAAACCTACACATATATAGTGTCAGGAAAAAAAATCCACATTCTCTGTGTTGATAACATTCCTAATATGCTCCAACTACACAACTCCTTAGGACCTTCAGAACAGTGATCACATCATTAGATGTGACTGGGCTTTCAGGGGACGAAAGCATTCTCTGAAGAATACATCTACCTTTTTTTTTTTTTTAAGGTTTTTTTTTTTTTGAGACAGGGTCTCATTTTGTAGTTTAGGCTGGCCCTGAGCTCAGCCTCAAACTCACATCACAGCAATCCTCCTGCCTCTGCCTCCTGAGTGCTGGGATTACAGGCGTGAGCCAACACGCCCGGAACTGTGGTACTGGTACTGACTGCTGCTGGGTGTGGGTCTCCACACCCAGTATGGTATATGGTTACCGGGGACTGAATCCGGCCGGGACCTTGCGCTTGCAAGACAGGCGCCAGAACCACTGAGCTAAATCCCCGGCTGTGAAGACTGTTTACAACTGACCCCAGCACCTAGGCTCGACTTCTAAATGCTTCATCACCTAGAATCCTTTGTTCTCCATGAGGTACTAGTTCCCTGAACCCCAAAGATACCAAAATATGTAGATGCTAAAGGGCATTAACAAAAAAGCATCTGCAAATAACCTACACATCATCCTATGCATTTTAAATAATCTCTAGATTACTTATAATACTTAATATAATGTAAATGTTGTGTAAAAAGTTATTATACTGCA
>PVIR01016685.1:0-36219 GCA_004026965.1 Petromus typicus | reverse complement strand
GGTGATTGTTACAGGTTGACAAAAGTTCAAGGAAAAAACAAGAACAGAAACAGAGCAGTGATTAATCATTTTGACATTGTGCAAGGTCGTGTGAGACAGTGATGATTTTCCCATGACCATAAAAATCTTTGTAGATCAGTGTGTTTTGTACACAACTTTTCTAAGGAAATGGATCTTTGCTATTTCTATAACCTTGTTCCCATAGATTTTATATAAACATTAATTTATTTTTTTGTACTTGTTGATGTATTTTTGCCAGGTGGCCATGTTAATTTTATTTCAGCTGAGACTATTATGTCTAATAAGGTGTTTTCTGCTTATGTTATTTTTGCTTGGTGAGAAAGCACAGCACAGTTCACAGGGAAAAACAGAATAGTTTAGAAGGGAAAAAGCCGCTTGTTTTTACATACTGTTGGGCTAACTGCGCGCCTCCTGGCGAAGCATACTCAACTCAGGCTCTAGGCCTGAGGAGCCTCAAGCCTCAAGCACAGGGGTCTTCCGCCCGGGACCCCAGTCCCTATTTTGTCACGCCTTATTCGGCGGGGGCGGGGCAGTCTCCCCACGTTGGGCGCCACCTGCCGGCGACTGTTTGTGGTGTAGGGTCTGGGATCGCCGAAGACAGGAATGAACGGAGTCGGAATGGACAGGCAACATCATCACAACCTCTCTTGTGTTCATGTGTTGTCTGTCCATTCCGACTCCGTTCATTCCTGTCTTCGGCGATCCCAGACCCTACACCACAAACAGTCGCCGGCAGGTGGGGAGCTCCAATGATTCAACTTTATCAGCAGTGGAAATGCAGTTGGTTAGGTACACGGCCACCAGGCCTTCATGTCTGTGTGTGCGATGAAAACATACACAAGCACCTTCCTTAGTGACAGCCTCAAACTGAAGTCTCACTGAACCTTCTGACCAAGGAGCTGTGGTGTATTTTATTCAATGGAATATTAGAGAGCAGAGATGGGACAAACTCAAGCCATAAGCAACATGTGTCTTCTCACCGATACAATGTAGAACAAAAGAAGACAGACCAAAAAGGATTGCCACACTCGAGATTTTCAGGTTTATAATTTCCAAGTCAGGCAAAACTACTTCCTGATATTTAAAGCCATCTTTGGAAGAATGACTGACTAGCCACATAAATGATTCTTTTGGGAGGTTGGTAAAGTTTAATCACTTGATCTGATGGTGATTTCATGGTGTGTTTGTTTAAAACAAATTTGTTAAAATGTGAATTTGTGTACTATTTGTATTGTGTTCTATTCTATTCTGTCACACTCAAAAAGTCTAAATAAATAATGTCAAACATATTTAGAGTTCACAGTGGTCTATTTCTAAATTGTAAATTGGCTCTTTCTTAAATGGAAGCAGAGAAGGACAGGAGAGTCTGACAAGACCAGTTCTTTCTTCTAAAACTTCTCAGTGGGAGAAGTAAGTGGGGTGTAGGGTGACACCCCAGGTGTGCTTCTAGGGAAATCTCCCCACATTAGGTTGAGGGATACATTTCCCAGCAGTGCAGATTCCAGTTCTGTTTCCAAGGTCTTCACTTAATCCATGGCAAGGGTTTAAATGCAGCACTTCAGGACAGTGGGGTACAGATTTTAGAGTATTAGTTTTTGTGGGAATTCTTGGGTTATGCAAATGATGTCAATGCTTGGAGAGATGCAGTTAGAATAATCTATCCATTGGAAGCATCTGAATTTATGAGGCTTTCACTTCAGTTTCAGTTGGAGTCACCACCCTCCAAATTGGCCCCCAAACTAAAATGGCTTCTGAGCGGCCCACACACATCAAAGGGCAACCGATTAAAAGCTCTCTTAACTCTCCATCCAAGGTGAGCCAATCCCGATGTTCCGCAATGCTCTTTCTACCCAAGTTCCATACAGACTCCATTTGACTTCCCAGTGCTGCTGTTCTCTCCTTTGTTTGAAACTACCTGGAGTTTTCTCCTCAAACAAAGCCGTGACATGAGTGTTCCTGTGTCAGCTCATTTTTCTTTCAGGATCCAGTTATGAATGTATCATGAATGATTTGTACCAGCAAATTCATTAACATATTTCATGGAAAATCAGAAGACCTGAGCAATTTTAATTTTGCTTAATGAGTGCTTAAGATAGGTAGTTAGTTGACTCCTGCTCTATGGGATTTTTTTTTTTTTTTTTTTTGCGACAGGGTCTCACTTTGTAGTTCAGGCTGGCCCTGAGCTCACTATGTAGCCCAGGTGAGCATCGAATTCACAGCAATCCTCTTGCCTCTGCCTCTTGAGTTCTGGGATTACAGGCATGAGCCGCCACACCTGGCACTGTGGAATGAGGTACTGATTGCTGGTGGGTGTGAGTCTCCACGCCCAGCATTGTTGTATGTCATTACCAGGGATCAGACTAGGGACCTTGTGTTTGCAAAACAGGTGCCAGAAACACTAAGCTAAATCCTGGCTCTGCTCTCTGTATATTGATGAATATAACTAATTAACTAATCCTCATTTTCTTAAATGAATGCACTTAATAGAATGAAAGAAGTAGAAAATTTCTACAAAAGCTATGAGTAATGTGTGTGTGTGTGTGTGTATGCATGTGCACCAGAAACACTTACAAGCGAATAAAAACATCTCCTCAAGGTTCTTTCATGGCAGAGGAAAAAGGATAGCTTAAAATAACCACAATGATGTTTAAAATCACACATTTAACATTCATCATTGCCAAACCCCTCAAACACATGATATTCAGTATGGTGCCACAGCATTAACTTCATCAAGAGTGGATTCCTAGGACATGCCTAATTTGCAAGAAATCTTTGAACTCAGAGAACTTTCTCAGTTAAAGTTTCATTCTGTCTGAAGCTGTTCATGTCTGGCTCAAATACTGAAACTCTGCAATTTGCCAGCTGTGGGTTGAAAAAGAATGCCTGATAATTTTAAATGGGAAGATCAAGAGTAGGTCACCTTTCAAAGCTAAACCAGGACTTTAAAAATTTTGAATCATTAGGAAAAGATGATTGTTGAATTGTGTCCTTGTTAGGGGATAACACTTAACTCAGACTTCAATAATTATTAATGGAATTGTTCCTCCAAAATTATAACATAAAATTTGTTTTGAGTTTTCTGTTCACCTCTGGCATCTCTTTCTTTTTTTCACTTACCTTTAGTTCCATCTCCGGCTCAGAAGTCCTCTAAGCTTGCCCTCTTTGTAAAGGTACATTCTCTGTTTGATGTTTAATTCATTTATTTACCATCTATCCATCTACCAATATTCCTTAGCGTATACTCTACTAATGGTATACAATGAATCTTACAAAATATATAGGTTAATATAACCTATATTGACCCAAAGGTCAACCCTTTTGGGGTTTTATCTGTTACGAATATGAAGGGAATTCCAATTTAGTTACTTGAAAAGAGTGTAAGTGGCAGGCTGACGGCTCATCTCTCAGTTCACATCCAGTAGTCTTTAGACTTGACTGTGGAAAAATATTTTTATTTTCCTTTCATTTTGTTGTCTGAGATATTTGATAAAGAAATGTGAGTTTCTGCCATCAATGGACTGGCCAAAGTAACCTTTCTCAGAGCCAGCAGGTGCATCTACAGAGCTGCATGCTGACCCACACTTTAGATGGGTGCAGGTCTCCCTGATCTTGTCTTCTTCTCTTCCTCATAGGAAATGCATGACCAGGAAAGTAAAGAAGAGAGTTGCTTATGATGACAGTAGCACAGAGTTAGCTAACAGGAGGCCTCAACGACCTACAGCCCAGGCAAAAATATTTTTCCTTTTGGGCTCCAAAAGGACTTAACTTTCTGATACCTCCAAGTGGCAGGTTTTGAGCTGAAGCCTCGCTCAGCGCATCATGCCTCTGATCTCTTTAGTAGTTGTAGTAGGTCATAGTAGGTGGATCCCAGATGCTGTTCCTGATCAGCACATGTCAAAAAAGAGTACAACAACCCCAGGGGGACTACTACAACTCTCTGGACTCCATCCTGTCTGGCTGTTAATGGGATAACTTTTTTTTGGTTTGATCTACAAAATGTCGGACATATCTTCTCTTTGGAATCTTCCTCCTTTTATTCTAAAATATTTAATTGACTAATCAAGATTGAATATATTCAAAGTATATCAAGGGATGATTATGTATGTATACGTATCTATTGTAAGGATCACCACCATTAATTTAACACATTCACAATCATCCATTCTGAAATTAGATCCCCATAACTTTTTCATCTTATGACTGAGCCTTTTCACTGTTTTGAATTCTCTGATATCTCACTGGAGAGACCACAGAAGGTACAAAATTTATTCTTTTCTTGTGTCTTCAAATTGTGATTTAATTCATGTAGAAAGCACAACCAACTGCAAGTGGTTGATTGTTTGTCTCAATCAGTGGAATTCAAATATAAAGTGGTTTTTCTCCTTTCCTTTCCTTTCCTTCAAACATGCTCTTCAACTCCCTGTGATTTTTGTATCCTTGGACAACATCTTGGGCAGGTTCTGCAAGTCTGCAGTTATTTCACAGTATGGAAAAAAACAGTCTTCTTTGTTTTATATTGAAATTTCAATATCATATCCAATTTCATGCTGACCTCCTCCTGACCGCCAGCTAGCTTTCAGCCTGAGGGGTTTATAGGTGGTGAGTGCCACAGTCTATCAGTTTGTACTTCCTTCTGTCCCTACACTTTAGCTTCTCGTGGGTTGGAGCAAGTGAGTGCAGTCTTTGCAAACAGCTAACCTGTTTTGACTCCACAGCGATGGCCATGGTCGTTCTCTGCCCAAGTGTGAATGCTGTTTGGCTAGCATTTGCATTCTCTTTGAGGTACACAGTTGGTCCTTTGGGAGGCACAGACAGGAGTTTCTTCAAAGCACAACTGGTTGAACTGGGATCAGAAAGAAAGAGAAATACTTACAACAAGCCAGCTTTAAGCTATTCCAGAGAGTCTTAGTCTTTTGTTGATACAGACAAGAAGTTTGCCACGTTGGCTGCGAATAAGAACGACGTGGGGAACTTTTAAAAGAATGTCAGGGTTTGGGTTCCACCACACACATTCTGACTGGTTTGGCAGGCTCAGACACAGGTATTTTTGGAAAGCTTATTGGTTTATTCTGATATGCAGCCAGGTTTGAGGACCACTGACATGGTTTGATGGTAATGGACAGGCAATGGTACCATCGCTCATTATGAGAGCCGTGGGCTTGTAGCTCATGGCTCCATGATTGCCTTCATTAGAATGTGGGATGGATGAAGGACCATTTGCTCTCCATTTTGTGGTCTCATTTATAATTTATAATCTGCTGGAAAACCCCATGTAACCTGCTGTTTGCATTTCGCTAAGTCACTCTGGCCATTCTGCTTGTCTTGGCGTCTCCTCTTGTGCTGAGAAAATACACATAAACAGCTGTAGTTGCTTTTCACCAACACGGGCCAAGGGGCTCAGATAACTAGTTGCACTCTGTGAAGCTGTACCTGGCTCTGGCAATTTCTGAAGCCTACTGGTGGGACCATGATCTCACCATAACTCTCCAAATAAGATTAATAAGAATTTTCTCAAGAAACCACAGTCAAGTGACATTTTATTTCCTCTCATCCCATCTTCCCTTTTTCCAACACATTTCACTAACACCTCTAGTATGAAAATAGTATTTTTGTTACTGAGATTTTTTTCAGTTCCTGCTACTTATGCTAGCCATGAAGTCATTATCCTTTTATGGGATACCTCCATATACCATAATTGCTTCCATAGAAACAGCTTTTAATATCAGAAACTGACATGATGACTTTAAGTATAGAATATATTACAGAAATCAAGAAACTTAGGGGGACCAAGTATACTGCTCTAAAGGCAATGAAAGCTGCTCAGAAATTATGATTCAAAACTGAAGCAGAATACCCCTAAATAGAAATCACAATTTTTCCATGAATCATCAGCAACTCTTTACAAAGTGAAGTTTCTGTTGGCAATAAATTTACACAGTTTTTGAATGCTCCCAAAAAGGAAACAAATTTCCTGATAGAATTTTATGTGGTTCGAGAGGGGAACATTTTCACCATTTAATGGTATTTACTTCTAAGTGTGTAAAGCAGAGGCCTTTGTGATTATGTTAGTTACTCTTCTCTCATGACTGGGACATAATCCCTGACACCCAAAGTTAGAGGGGAAAGAGGTAATTGGCTTAGAGTTAATAGAGGTTCAGTCCACAACAGCCCACTCCAAGGCTGAGATGACAAATGGGGATCACAGAGGAGAAACAACATGGTACACCCTGGGCAGGAGAGGCAACAATAGAGAGAATGCTCTCGTGTGTTTTTCCTCCTTTCCCTAGTCTCCGGTGATGAGGGCGGTGCTAAGTCGCTTGATCACATGTCCTGGTTCAGTAATCACTTGCCCTTCATCCCAGCCCCACACATTCACACATTCCAGATTCAGCCTCCTCTGACAGCATGTGGCGTTGGGGAGGACACCCAGACCCAAGCGTTAACAGTCATTGTAACAGTAATAACACAGTCTTTGTCAGAGATAAATGCAGAGGTCAGCAAGATCTTAGGGTCACCTCTTGAGAAGAGTGTAAAAATTCTCTTCCTTTTCATTTTTCCTCTCAAGACGATCATGATACATTATCCTCAAATGCTACTTTGGCATGTTGCCTATTTTGAGCTGGAGGCAATTGAGAAACAGTAGATCTAGGAAGGACTCTCTGTCCTTTTTTCCTAAAAGAACATTAAATTTCTCTTTCTCCTCTGTCAGGACAAGGAGAACAGCCTTTGGCGTTGCACACAGAGTTGTTACTGAGGTAAGTCTGCACAAGAAAACCTTACTAAACCAGCATGTATAACTTCTTTTAGTTTCCCCGCTGTGCTCTGGTTATGTTCTCACAGTTTATTGGCCTTAGAGACCCAGATCTCCTTCCTTGGTCAGGTCACTTCTCTATTGATCACTGTTTGTTTAAATTCATATATAATCTGAGTTTATTTGCATCTTTGAGATTTTCATAGCTTTCCTGTGGAGTCTCTGTTCATGTAAGTTTAGTAGTATTTATCAAATTTGTGTACAGTTTTCCTGTTAATTTATCTTTGTGAGTTTAATTGTCAGCCCTTAGTCACTGATAATAATGGGGAAGAGGGGGAAATATTTTCTCCTCCTCTATGTCTCCTAAGGTGCTTTGGAAGCTTGAAAAACATTCTGTCTGGAAAGAGCTTGACCTATGTCTTTTGAAAAAACAAAACAAAAATGATCAAACTGAATTTAAGTGGAAAAGCACTGAACAACAGCTCATGGGATCTTATTTCTTATCTTCTTCTATTCCATTTCCTTGTGCTTTTGCAGAATAGCATAACTTCTTTCGGCTTCAATTCTTTCTTGCAAATTAGGGGAGTGCATCAGGCCATGTCTACCTGTATTTCTCTCCATTTACTGCTCTATGGATTACAGACTCACCCCTGTTCATGACTCTGTATTATGCAGGGAGAGTTATAATCTAGTAATTTCTTGCCCTTCCTCCTACCCTTCCTTAACTATGGTTCCTTTGGAGACACTCATCAAGAAACGATGGCAGCACCTGAGCAGTTCAATTTCAACCTTGGATTTTCCATAATTTGTAGCAAGAATGATTAATTATTAATAATAATGCATACTTTCCATATATACTGTACATTCCATAGTTATCTTCCTGCTTCTGTTTGACAGATATCAATATGCAGAATGACCCTGGAAGCATAAGTTGAAAATGACTGACTTTCTGTCAGCTTGGATTCCAAATGACTGGGGAGCAGGGAGCAATGCCTACCGGGAGAATCTAGCCTTTTCTCTATTGTACTGAGTCATTAATATTGGAGGTTTAGTTCTCATTACAGCCATTGTTATCTGACCAGTGTACTTCAATAGGCTATTTCCATAAAAAATTGTCATCCTTTCTCCAAAAATATGAAAGAAGCTTCTCCATTTCAAAGGTGGAATTACAACAAGATGATTGGCTCTACTGCCCACGAGAGTTTATTGGTTGGAAATTTTGTGTTTGGAGGTTGAGTGCAGTGGTTCATTTTTCTGAAGGGCATGCAGGTGTGATTCCCAGATGTTGGGATAGAAATGGGGTGGCAGTTTAAGAAGTAGAGAAGATTTAATTCCATCAGCATGTGGAACATGGTTGTCTAAAAAGATTCCTCCACTTTGTCCAATTGGATTTATAATTGAGGGAGGACGTATTTGTGCCTTAGATGAAGAATTCAGAGCAGGCTGGACCTGGATTGGGGCAGCAACCTGATCAAATGTGGATATTTGTAACTGATGATATGAACTTGGACTTTCTCATTTTTCTAGACCATGTAAACCCTTACTTTTTGTTTTTGTTTTGACTTTTGCTCACTTCTCTGGCATCTGATTGATTTTTTCTTCTTGTCAACCTTGGCTGGTTGGAAGTTGAATTGGACTTAACTTGGAAAAATAAAGAAATGTGACATTTCTTGCACTCTGGGTGCTATGGAACAATTGGTTTCCATTATAAGTGGACTGACTGATAATTCCTGTGGATGTCGGATAGGCATATGAATAATGCATAGCTGCAGAAGATTGTACTTCATTCTATTTTACTAGGTAGCTTAAATGTCTCTGGGGCTAAGCAAATGCTGTCACCTTTGCTTTGTGGATTAGCTCAGGATATATTAAATTCAATATATGTATAATGGTTCTATTACTTTACCTCAAAATCCCCAACCTTACCACTAAATATGTGCTGTGGATTGCAAACTTATTTTAACATCAGCTTAAGAAAAGTTAGAGTTAGTAACATATATTGGCAGATACTGTATGAAAATAAAGATTGCATCGTGCCCCCTGAATCAGCCAAAAATAATTTTCAAGATTATTTGTAATTCTGTTATCATTTTAGCTTGCCTAATTAGGCATCAACTATACTTAGAAAATATTATGTGCAGAAATATTAGAAAAATGCATCTTTGAGGTAATAAATAGGAGAATAAATATTCTGAAATTTAAACCTCTTTTTCTTTTAAGTCTACAGTATTTATAAATCAAAGCTTTGTGTAGGAGGAGAGGATGGAAAGTATCAGAGCTAATTGATAGAAACAGAAAGTGTGAAGTTGGTGAACTTAGGGACATTTGTGTAGGTGTCATGATCATATATATATATGTAGGAAAGCAGGAAAGAAGAGAAGGTACGTATAATGACATGCATTATTTTAACTTGAATGCTGAGGCAAACAATCATGACTTTGTTCACATGGAGCAGAGGATATAGACAAATATGCCTTCTTTTTCTTATTGAACAACATTCTTCTTTGTTCTAATGGATTCATATTTGAAGGGGTAAAATTCCATTAAAAGCAGTACAATAAATAAAAAGCAGTACAAGTAACTAGAAATGATGCTGCATGTAATCTAGCTAAACCTATCTTGGAAAAAGATCCTGCGGGGGGAGGAGATGTATTTGTGCCCTAGATGAAGAAGGAAGACATGAGAGAAAGGATATTGAATAGTGTATTGTGGATACAATACACTGTGTATTAACTTGTTTTCATTGGTAGTGTTAATTTTTCTTTTTATTATTTTAAAATTTAAATTTATTATTAACTAATACATGAAAGCATACAAAAATGTATGTACTACTGGGTGTGATGGTGCATGCCTGCAGTCCTAGGTTCTTGTAGGCTGAGGGAGGATCGCAAGTTGGAGAGCAGCCTGGGCAAATCAGTGAGATCATGTCTCAAAATGAAGAACAGAGAAGTCTGTGGATGTTGCTCAGTGATAAAGCCCTTGCCTGACTCTGCAGGAGGGCCTTTGCAAATCTACAGTACTGAAAAAAATTTATGTGCTAGCACTTGGTATTTTGATAACATGCATTACAAAATACTTAAAAAATCAGGTTAAGCAGATCTGTTTCCTCAATTTATTATGTTTCTGTGGTGAAAACATTCAAACTCCTTCCTTATAGAGCTTTGAAATATACAGTACATGATCAGCACCTGGAGTCACACTGCTGTTCAGTGACACACTAGCGTGTCTTGCTCCGTCTGACTGTAAATTAGCGCTCACCAATCCACCTCTCCTGCCCTACTCTTCTTTCCCAGCCAGCTCCCTCCCTTCCGGTAATCATTCCATTCTCAGCCGCTTTTGGTATCTCACATAAGAATGACTTCCGTGCTAAGGGGTGACTTTCTGGGGGAGGGGTTAGCTGTTGCTTGACATGCCTTGGGTAGGTGCTGTCTCCCACTGATTATTACCGTGTCAGTGCGGAGAATACACCGCGGAGTTTCATGTTCAAATTGATTTCCCCACTTCTTTGGCTTGGGAGAAGCAGTATTTGTAAGGAAGGTAGAAGCTCTCTTGTGTTGCTTGTCTGGAAGTTGGCTGATGTCCCTGAGAGTGCAGGCTACCAGCTGCTTCTGTTTTACTCATTGTTGCCAGCACCCTGGAGGCGGGGCACGGTAAAACAGGCAATGAGCACGTTGGGTTAGTTTTCACTGTGTCGGGAGGTCTCTTTCCCTAAGATAAGGATTTAATTTCATCTTTGAATAACAGCACCTTATATAGTAGAGGCACAATCTGTGAATGACATAACTTTAAGTGAATGATGATATGACTGAGTGGGTGAATGAATTATCCAGGGAAACGGCGGAGTCTCTCTCCAGTGTACAGATACACCCGTGCCTAGTTGTAAATTTGACCCTGAAAAATGAAAGATTCATTCTTAAGGTTAAACCAAATCTTTTGCTTCACTTAGCTTCTATTTATTTCTATTGTACGAAGTTAATATTCTTTACTCCTTGAATGAAAATTTTAGAAAGATTGCATAACCAATCTATTCATTCTTAGTCAAAAAAGTCTTCTGGCCTTTTGAACATTGAAAAAGGACTCTATTTCGTGTGAATGAATCCAGTTCAATTGAATATGTCTGAGCCAGGCATGGTAGCTCATGCCTCTAATCCCAGCAGTGGGGAGGCAGAGGCAGGAGGATTGCTGTGAGTTTGAGGCTTGCCTGGGCTACATAGTGAGCTCAGGGCCAGCGTGAACTACAAAGAGACCTTGTCTCAAAAAACAAAAAACAAATAAAACAATTGAGTATATCTGAATTAGTGGTATAGTCAGGTTCTTCAGCCATGAACTTGGTGATTTTCTTCCCCAGCATGTAGCACTGTTTTCAGGAGCTATATGAAGGTGGAGGAAGTTTATGAGTACAGCTACTTTTGCTTGTTTTCACTTTCCACTCGTATGGGACTTTCCCCCTATCCTTTCATTTTCAGCCTGTGTAAGTCTTTGCTATGAGGTGTATAAGCAGAAAACTGGGTCTTGTTCTCAATCCAATCTCAGTCTATGTTTTTAATTGGAGAATTAAGATCTGTTTTAATTATAGAAAGATACATATGAATTTCTGTTATTTCATTATTTTTCTAATGTTTGATTCTTTCCTAATTTTCAATAACCATTATTTTTTTTCAAGGCCTCCAATACAGAGTTCCACAGCCCCTGGGCATTAGGATTTCTGCAGAGAAGTCTGAAGTTACTCTGATGGGTTTGGCTGTCTCAGTGATTTAGTGTTTTTCTTCTGCTGCTTTTAATATTTTCTTTGTTCTGTACTCTTGTTATTGTAAACCTAATGTGACATGAGGAGGGCTGTTTTCTGGATACATGTGTTGTGTGTTCACACAACACTTTCTAGACCTAGATATCTATATCTTGCCCAAGAATTGGAAAGTTTTCTGTTATTCTGTGAATAGATTTTTATCTGAACTTTAACACTGTCTTTTATGCCAAAAATTTCTAAGTTTTTCTTTAAATATACCTCAGAATTTCTTTTTTTTTCTTTATTTTTTAGTGTCTATATGTGAGAGTTCTTTCACCTTTTATTCAAGTCCTGAAATTTTGTCTTTGGCTTTGTCTTGTACATTAGTAAGGCTCCCACTGAGTTTTTGATTTGACTTATTATGCTTGTTTTTTTTTTCTTTGAGACAGGGTCTTGCTTTTTGTGTACTTCAGGCTGGCCCTGAGCTCACTATGTAGCTCAGGCAAGCCTTGAACTCACAGCTAAACTGCTGCCTCTACCTCCTGAGTGCTGGGATTATAGGTGTGACTTACCACGTCCGGCATTGTGGTATGTGGTTACTGGGAATCGAACTCTGGACTTTGCTCTTGTAAGGCAGGCACAGAAAACACTGAGCTAAATTCCCGGTCCTTACTGTGCTTTTATTTTGCTAGCATTTCTCTTTTTAAATTTATTTATTTATTTATTTTTTGTCATATGGGAGATGGCTTACCAGACAGTGTGGTGCCACTGAGCTACAACCCAGGCCCTCTGTTTTATTCTTTTTCAGAATTTATTTCTGTTGAATTGCTTCCTCATATTCTGCAATATTTTACTTAATTCATGTAGTTGTTTATTTGTATCTTCTTTGAAGACATCAATCATTTTATAAATCAGTCTTTTGAATTCTTTGGTATTTCATTCACTCTGTTGTCTTTGCATTCAGTTACAATTGAGTTATGAAAATCAGAGGAGTCGTGTTGCTGTTTTCTTATTCTTCTTGTGTTTCTGCACTATTTGGGCATCTGTTGGAATGGAGATCTCTTCTACTTTTATTTGCGAGTCTTCTTATTGGCTAGCCTTCATTTGATGGCTCTACTTCTCAGTAATACTCCAAGAGGAGATGGAAAACGTGTGCTCATAGAGACAGGTACTCCCCCAGAAGCTGAAGTTTGTGTTCCAGACTTGTATTCGTTCCTCTCTGTTGTTTTCTGTTTCATTGTGGTGTTTAGCTCTCCTGGCTCTTTCTTGACTCACAGTACTCTTCTTTTCTCCTCTTTGCTATGGACTAGTTCTTTTCCAGGTGTCTCAATCTAGGTCCCAGAGAAGTTGTAATTTGCTGCTCAGTTCCACTCAGGAACTAGTAATGTTTATAAGTTAAGATGGGAACATTGTGTAATCAAAGTTGTCTTTAATTCTCTCGTTCTTTGGAAACTTCCCCTATCATTGCTGGGGCCTCTGCTGGGTCCTTTGAATCAAGTGGATGCACCAGCTTTGCTTAGTTGCTCAGGCTTTGCTTGGGGTTCCTTTATTCGGGTCATTGACTGTTCATGCTCAGCCTCTTGAGGACTCCTTCTCTCCTCCCAGGATGGCCATCTGTTCAGGACCGAAAGAGAACCTCATGCCAGTATTCTTCCATCTCCCCTCTACTCTCTCTCCCATACCTGATCCACATAAAATATGCATTTTCACTCATTATCTGTGTGAATTCCATTACTCCACATACAGCACTCTTGTCATTTGTGCTGTAGCAGCACTTTTTTGTCTGAGTCAGGCCTAGACTTTGGTTCCCTATGCCCCAAGGCTCCCACATAACTCTCACTGTGTGGTTCCCATGAAGATACTGTCTTCAGGTTTGAGGTAAAGTAAAAGCCCCATAGAAAATCGGGCGGGAGTGAAATTTCTCCAGCTCTTCCAGGGAAACGCTCCCCCTGTTCGGATGCCTAGATAGGAAAAAATTTCATAGTACTCCTTTTTAAAGTTACCAAAAACATGTCATTTAAAGAAGAAGGGACAAGTAAATTTTGAATCTTTCTATCTCTAGAGTAGTGGACTCACAACAGTGGTAAAAAAATGATTTCTTCATTGACAGTCCTGATCAAAATGCAGTTTAGACAGAAATCAGTTCTCTGGTCTCTTTGGGATAGAGTTATGATTAGGGAAAGTGATGTTTTGCCTTATGCATGATTTAATCCATTTCTTCTACTTTTTTATTCTGCCTTTTCCCTTCTCCATGTGCGGTGGTATTATTTGCATTATTTATTTCTATTATGTAATTCTAGTAGCTAACAAATTTGATGATCAAATTTGTGACTCTTTCATTTATACATTAAGTAGCTAGGGGTTTTCAAGCCCAGTTTAAGTGAACAATTTTTTTCAGTGTTCCCGAGATAGGCTGATATGAATTAATATCTCAACTCCTCTTAGAGTTCAGGACCCACGCTCTATAGTGTTAATGGAAAATCCTAAACTTCTGAACTTAAGTGGGAAGCTATTCTGCCTAACATTCCTGTTTTAGATGAGGGAAAATCTTGCACAATTCTTAAAAATATCCTCTTTCAAGTGATTTATGGATTTAGGTCAATTTGATTATATACTGACATATGAAAGAAATTGGATTTCTGTGGATATTTAATTGGGTTAATTAATTTGAAAAGTGTTTACTGAATAAGCCAGGGATTAATGGAACTGTGGCCAAAAAGTAAAATGATCAGTCTGTCCTTTTATTATTCTAATATACATATGTGCCATATTTTTTAGTTGAAGACAACAAGCTTTTATTTCAAGTTGGAAATTTCTGGGGGCAAGCCTTTGAAAGCAATACGAAAGTAGCATGCATGTAATTTCCTAAGTGAGAAAGTTGAAATGGGAAGACATAAACTGATTTAGGAGTTTTATCTATACCCATGGTGGCTTATGGGGTCACCTTGCTCAGGCTTTATTTTCCCACAGCCCCCTTTCTTTTGAGCTCAGTATTGTTTAGATCCTTATTGTTTGCATAGTGTTTGGAAATCTTTAGAAGCATGCTGCTGTAAGTGTAAAATGATATTCAGAAAACAAAGGATTTGAGAATAGTGTTGGCTTTTCTTCTTCTAAAGCAAATACTGTTATTTTCCTCTGTGAGCATAACTAGACAATGGAACCTGTCAAATATTTATGATAGAAATGTGCTTCTCTGTGATTTGGATCCTGTGGGAGGAATTTTGATTAATCATAATTGCTCACTTTCAGCAGGTGACCTAAGTTTTTCTATTTTTTAAACTGCTTGCTAAATATTATTTTAAAAAAGAAGCTTTAGAGTCAGAAAAATACTACTGTTTCAATGAATTTGAAATTCTAGAATGCTGACAATCGCCCTTCAGCACTTGTCTTGAGCTTTTGATCAACATAGTGTGTGACTATGTCAAAAGGTTATTTTATATGCACTTGACATATAGGCGTCTCATTCACATCAGTGTAGTTTGAATCATCTCAGAGAACTGGTGTTATCTGTTTTCCTTTAACAAAACTGCACAACCACTTTTTTTTTGCCTTCCTCAATCTTCCAGGTGATCTGCTATCTTGGAAGAAGATTGGATTAACCTGAGAGCATTTATTATTAATGGAGTGTTTTTGGTATTGCTCAGTATTTTGTTTTTGCAAAAAACTAAAAGTTGGGTTTTGAAATTAGTAAAATATTGATTTCTTGAGAAGTGAGGAGGTTTCTAGCCACACATGCCTCTTGCTGTTAACTGATGGTCCTCTTGTCATGTTGATAGTTTTTCCCCCAGGCTGTCACTGTAGGGGAAACTGGTGCTGGAAGCATGAAGCAAAAGTTTGAAGGAACTTTTAGTTTTCTAATTTATAGTTCACATTTCTAGCAAAATAATCACAGCATTTTTGGGAGTGTGGTGACTTAGGATGGGTTTAATATGCTTTATGAGAAGAGCAACAAAAACACCATCTCCACCAAAAAAAAAAAATCTCTCACACACATATGTACATATACAGGCAAGGTAACCGTATTGAGTGTATGTTCTTGTGTGTGTAATGAATATTTTAACGAGTACCTCACTGGAATCTGTCTTAGATGACTTGATTTCAGAGTATTTTTGTAATTTCATGTGTGACAGTTACTAAGCTCTAGATGTCCCTCACAATTCTGAATACCAGCAATGCCCCAGTATTTATAGTTTATAGAGTCCTGTGGTAAATGCAGTATCTGGTTTTCATTTCTCTGAGAGCACTCACTATAAGTCCAACATATAACTAAGATAAACATAAATCCACTGCAATTTTTTTTGCTAGTTAAAAAAGGAAACAATATCAACCTGACAGGAAAAAGCAATCACATTTCTGAAAAATATTTTCACTGAAATTTTTGAACTCTCTTCATGCAAATTGATGATGGCTTTTCTCAAAAACAGAAAAGTTCTGTTGGTCATTAAAGAAATGCTGATGAAAACAATATTGAAATTTCATCTCACCGCAGAAAGAATGGCTGCTGTCAAGAAATCAACCAAAATCAAATGCTGGAGGGGCTGTGAGGAGAAAGAAACCCTTCTCTACTGTTGGTGGGAATGTAGACTGGTGTAACTACTGTGGAAATCAGTGTGGAAATTATTTAAAAAAACTAGGATTAGATGTCCCATTTGACCTTGCTGTTTTCCTGCTGGGTATATTCATGAAAAAATTAAAAACATTATATCACAGGAACACATGTGCACTCATGCTTATAGAAGCAGAGTTTGTAATAGCTAAATCTTGGAAACAGCTCAAATGTCCATCACTGGGAGATTGCATACAGAAGGTGTGGATTTTTAAAAAAATAAAATGGAGTACTACAAGCCATAAAGAATAATAAGTTAGAGACGTTTATACTTAAACAGATGCACCACGAGGCCATACTCACAAGTGAAATAAATGGGACATGCATATGGAAATACTGGAGCATTTCTCTAGTATGAGAAACTGAAGGTATAAATGTGTTCTAAAATGTATAATAGGTATTGTTAAATAGGAAGAAAATGTTCAAAGGGGAAAGAGAACTAGTGAGGAGGGACAAGAGAAAGCAAAGAAGGGAAAGAAAAATGTAATGAGAAAAAAGGAAAAAACAAAACCAGAAACAAAGCTTAAGTATAGGGATGTTTATAGAGAGGGCAGATGAACGGAAAAAAATAATCAATATATATCATGTACAGGTACAAATTCTCAATGTTGAGTGTGTTCATAAGGTATACCTGAAATGTACTAATAAATTCAGTATGAGAAAAAGAATTAATGATAGTTAAATGGTTAATGACAAATACTATTGACTATAATTATCTGTATGACAAAGAATAAAAGTGCCTCTGCCACATGGATCCTGATAATTTTTCAACGTGGTGGACAGAGTGGAGGGTTGTAGTGGTGGAGCTTCCCAGGGTGAGGCCCCTTAGGGCCTGGCCTGGCATTCTAGGCTGGACGGGCTGATCCAACTCTTAACAGTAGTTTTTATCCACCTCCCTTGGTCCTTTTTCAGTGTAGCCCCTGCGTTGGCCCACCGCTGGTATGGCTCGCAGGGCAGGGTCGTTCCTTGCTGGCTGGCATGATCATCTGTCCATTGGGAAGATTCAAGTATTTATTTTTTGCGTGGCTTTTTTTTGTCCTCAACTGGTCCTTGGCTTCTGGATGAGATTAGTTTTTCTCACCATACCTCTACAGGCTTCAGGTGGTTTTCCTCTGTCTAGTGATTAACGCTTTTTTTTTTTTTTTAAGGTTTTTTGAGACAGGGTCTCGCTTTGTGGTTCAGGCTGGCCCTGAGCTCAGCCTCAAACTCACATCACAGCAATCCTCCTGCCTCTGCCTCCCGAGTGCTGGGATTACAGGGGTGAGCCACCACGCCCGGCACTGTGGTATGTGGTACTGGTTGCTGCTGGGGTGAGTCTCCACACCCAGTATTGTTATGTGGTTACCGGGGATTGAACCCGGGTCCTTGCGCTTGCAAGACAGGCGCCGGAACCACTGAGCTATATCCCCAGCCCAATTAACGCTTTTTGACTTGACTCAGTAGCTATTCTATCTCAATCTGCCTTTTAAAAAATACCGGGAATGTTCTTAAGAGGCATGTATGTATCTATTCATGATGGTATTGTGATTAATAGAAAATATCAGCATATTGTTTATGACCGTAATATTAATTTATTGCAAAGTATATAAAAACTCACCTGATTTGTGGTTATACAAAACAAGCCAAAGAAACTCAGACTGATACAGTGGCTTTTCTATCTCAAGTACTTTCTCACTGTATATGTCTCAATATGCACACAGCAAGGAATCTGCCATCTATGAGAAGATAACATGTCACTCTTGCAGGAATTTTTATATTCTGTGGACTCTCTTGCCTGTTCAAGAAACATGGGTTGCCTGTCTCCCATATGTGTGTAGGTAACCAGTCAAAGCAGCGTCAGACTACTCCTACATTTACTAGAACTTGTAAATTTTTCAGTTATCTATTCTGTAGCAGGACCTGGGTCCTACTTGTGATCTAGTTCTTCACGACAGTTTGATTTTTCTCTTTTATGTTATGGCTACAAAGACATAAAATATGAAATATTTCATCCTACAAGCCAAAAGAAATATTTCAGCCTGGCAGGAGTTAGCCCCTGAAAAAGCTCAAGGCATTATCTTCTGAGATTTTATTCTCTGAGGGCCATTTAAAGCAGAATATCTTTTCATCTTTCTAAAATTTTGTGTGATACATGTTTTCAGTACATAGTGATTTCAGCTAACACAGGCAGGTGGGACACGTACATAACACATTTTAATTGTTTTTACTTTTCCTTCTCTCCCACTTCTCTCTTTCAACCTCCTAAACCTCTTCCAACTTGCAAAAAATTTATCTTCTATTAATCTTTTATTTTGCTCTTTAGCTCATTTATACATGGGTTTTTCATAAGAGAAACTATTAGATATTCAAGATTATATATGATTCACTTTATTTTATTTTTTAAAAAAATTTTTGTTTATTTATTTATTTATTTTTAGATTTTTTTTTTTTTTTTTTTTGAGGTAGGGTCTTGCCTTGTGGTTCAGGCTGGCCCTGAGCTCATCCTCAAACTCACATCACAGCAATCCTCCTGCCTCTGCCTCCTGAGTGCTGGGATTACAGGCATGAGCCACCACGCCCGGCACTGTGGTGTGTGGTACTGGTTGCTGCTGGGCATGAGTCTCCATGCCCAGTATGGTATGTGGTTACTGGGGATCAAACCCGGGTCCTTGCGCATGCAAGACAGGTGCCAGAACCACTGAGCTAACTCCCTGGCCCATGATTTATTTTATTTAACATTATTGTCTCAAGATACATTCATTTTCCTATAATAATTCAAATGTATTCTTCTTTGTGCAGAGTAGTACTTCATTGTTTGAATACCACATTTTCTTTACCCTTTCATCTGTTGATGGTCATATAGGTGGCTTCCTTGACTAAATCATTATGAGTTCTGCTGTTATATATGTGGGAATGCAAGTATCACTGTAATATGATGTCTTTAACTCTTTTGGGAGATACCTAGACAGGGGATAGTTGATGAAAATAGAATTTCTAGTTTCAAATTTCTGAAAATTCTCTAATTCCAGGATAGTTCTACTAGTTCATATAACCAATAACAGTGTGTAAGGGTTCCTTTCTCTCCACAGCCTCACCGTCATTTGCTACTATTTGATTTGTTGATGGTGATCATTCTTTTTTGTCTAAGGTAGAATCTCATTGTTGTTTTAATTTTTGTTTCCCTAATGACCAGCAATGTTGAGCATTTCTTCAGGTCTTTACTGGCCATTTGTGCTTCTTCTTTTATGAAGTGTCTATACATTTCAGTTGTCTATTTATTTTATTGGGTCTTTGTTTTGAAAGGAGATAGTGGACATCCTTGCCTTCTACCAAATTTTAGAAGGAAATCTTTCAGTTTTTCTCCATTTAGTATGATACTGGCAATAGGCCTGTGATAAATGTCTTTTATCAGATTGAAATAAAGTTCTTACATACCTGTTTTCTTCAAGACTTTTATCATGAATCATCGTTACATTTTATCCAAAGCTTCTTATGGGTCTATTGAGGTGATCATGAGAAATTTGTCCTTGCTTCTGTTTATGTGATGCAGTGTACACTCACCTATTTGTGATGGCTGGATCATCCCTGCATTCCTAGAATAAAACCTACTTTCCCATGGTATATAATCTTTTACAGGATTTGTTGCATTCTCTTTGCCAATATCTTGAGGAATTTTGCATCTATGTTCATTAGAGAAGTTAGCTCATGTTGTTGTTGTTGTTGTTTTTAGTGGATCCTTGTCTGATTTTGGAATCAAGGTAGTGCTAGTTTTCAGAAATTATTATTATTTTTAAATTTTTTTAATTTTAATTTTAATTTTTAGGTTTTTTGATATGGGGTCTTGCTTTGTAATTCAGGCTGGCCCTGAGCTCAGCCTCAAACTCACATCACAGCAATCCTTCTACCTCTGCCTCCTGAGTGCTGGGATTACAGGTGTGAGCCACCATGCCCAGCACTGTGGTATGTGGTACTGATTGCTGCTGGGGTGAGTCTCCACATCCAGTATTGTATATGGTTAACCGGGGATTGAACCTGGGTGCTTGTACTTGCAAGACAGGTGCTGGAACCACTAAGCTAAATCCCTGGCCCTTCAGAAATTATTTTAATAGTATTCCTTGCATATCAACTTTATTGAAGAGTTTGAGGAATATTGACATTACATATTTCCAGTTTTTCTTATAGAATTCAGTGATGGAGCTGTAATAGTTCAGAAATGTTGATGGTGAATGCTTAATTTGTTTTTTAGAAGATGAACCTGATTGTCAGTGACTCCACAATCAGCTGTGCCTGAGACTTGTGATTTTTTTCCTTCTTGGCTGCCTAAATTTTTTCCCCCTTTCCTAGGTATTGTGTTTATGCTAATTATCTCATCCGCACTGAGAATCACCTGATGGAACTATAATCAGGTGTTCTGACCTTCATTAGCCAAGCAATATGATTTAACTCAAGTGAGACTGATTGGATGTTCTCTAGTTGCAATATGTGTTAGATAGAGGAAACAAGAGACCGAATGTGGTTCATGCATCTCATTGATTGATAGGTCTTACTGAAAGATAATTTCTGACTCTTGTCTACCCTATGGAGCAGCTGCGTTCTGGCTGTTCATGATGTTTCTGTGTTTCCTTTTGTTTTGTTGTCACTTTCTGATAAACAAGCTTTCATTTCTGCTGAGCAGCCCGTTTCTATTGCCTACAACCAAAGCAAACTACCTGTTACAAAGTCCTGGCCAAGAGCTACAGACCTAACACAGGGTGTACACCCTACTTGGTCCAGACTTAGTGAATAAAGGAGGGTCCAGAGACAATTATAGAGCAAGGATGAATCTAGATCCATAGCTCTTATCTAGTTGCTAAAAAATTTAAAATGCATCAAAGACCTAGATATAAAAACATAAATATGGGAACCTATGGAAGATAAAATAGAGAAAACACTTGAAGATGTGAATATAGACAAGGACTTCCTAAGCAGAGATCCAATAGCTTAGAAAATAATACCAAAGATCAGTAAATAAGATTATGTCTAGTTCAAAAGATTCTGCACAGCAAAAGTAACAATTGACAGTGAACTGAAAACGTACAGAATGGGAATTTTTTTTCAACTAATCTTCTGGTAGAGGAGTAATATCTAGAACTAAAAAGCATTAAACACCAAGAAGCAAATGACAGTCAATATATGGACTACTGAAATGAATGGACATTTTGCAAAAGAGGAAAAATGAATGGCCAATAAATACATGAAATGTTCGATGTCTTTGGCCATTAAGAGAGTGTAAATTAAAATAAATCTGAGATTTCACCTTACTCCAATCAGAATGGCTACCATCAAGAGTGTGTACACACACACACACACACACACACACACTCACACACACACACACATTAACAACAATAGCAACAAGAAGTGCTAATGAAGATGTGTAAAAAAAGAATCCTTTTACTTTGGTGTTTAGAAAGTAAGCTAGTAAAATCGCTATAAAAATTGTCTTGGTGATTCCCCAAAAAGCTAAAAATAAAATTACATTTGTTCCAAGTATACCCCTCTTGAATATTTCCTGCAAGAGTTAAAGAGACCATGCTATGACATATCTGCACCCGTGTTTACATCAGTACAATTCATACCAGCTACACTATTGGAAACAACCGCGTTTCCCACCCACAGATTAAGGGGTAAAGAAAATGTGTGGTGTATGCACATAATGGAAAATCAAGCCATAAAGAAGGATGAATTTGAATCATTTGTAGAAAAATGGATGGATATTGAGTCATAATAGTAAGTAAAATAAATCAGATTCAGAATGTTAAATATGACTTGGTTTCTATTACTGAGAAATCCAAAATATATACTATATCAAGATTAAAATAAAGGAGAGATGGTAAGAGACAAAGAAGTCAAGTTTTTGTTGACAGGGGAAAATGAGAGAAAGGTGAGGAGTAGGGAGGTAAAAATTATCAAGATATGATATATATATACTAATTATCCAAAATGTAGTTATTATATATTACAAATATATAACAGTAATAAGAGAGCCAATAAAATCCTTTTTTTTTTTGAAGACTCCAATGTCCAGAAATGGAAATAGTAAAGTGAAGTTTCTCATCTCTTAACCAGGGCTGATAGCACCTGTTGGGCTATAAACTTTTTTTTCTTCTTTTTTTGAGATAGGGTCTCATTTTGTAGTTCAGGTTGGCCCTGAGTTCAGTTTTGAACTCACAGCAATCCTCCTGTCTCTGCCTCCTGAGTGCTGGGATTATAGATGTGAGCCACCACACCCAGCACTGTGGTATGTGGTGCTGTTTGCTGGTGGTCGTGAGTCTCCACACGTGGCATTGTTCTATGTAGTTACTGGGGATCAAACCCAGGCCCTTTTACTTGCAAGACAGGCTCTGGAACCACTTAGCTAAATCCCCAGCCCTGGGCTATAAACTTTCAATTATGCCCTTGTCTATTTTACTGCAGTACAGTAGATTGCAGAGGCATGCAGTTAATGTTAACTGAATTATATGAATTGATAGGAGGGGCAGAGTCTTCAGTTCTAGTCTTGATCTTTCCATTATTAACATCAGGAGCTCAGATTAATATTCGGTTCATTTTCCTCTTGAATACATTTAAAATCAGTATATCTACTTTGTCTTTTTTCACAGTTGTTGAGAAAGCAATTAGGTGTGATGTGTGGAAAGCACTCAGTATGTTCTAAGGCACTGATAATATAATAACTAACCAAATGAAGATCTAGCTTTGGCTTTGCCCAAAGTCTACACACTGTGGACAACAGTCCTGCTCCTTGATGCTCAGTTTCCTAATTTATAAAGAGAGATTATAGCTGTGGTTTAGAAGATTAGTGCTCCTGCTTCTAACTTTCTGGAATTTTGTTAGTGGAAAATTATACTTGTTTTGTGTGGGATGGAGTTTTGTCAGCAGCTCCTCTTGAGCTTCTTGGTCTAAGCTCCCATCATCCCTTATTAAGAATGTCATCCCACATGTTACATGTTTGTTACCCTGGAAATGTATTGAAGTCACAGTTACTTTTTTTTTTTAAGAAAAATGTTCATGCTCAATGTAAAGCTTAACCTGGTAGCATCCATATTCTGCTGTCCCTCTGCAATCCTGCTGCACTATCTGTCCCTCCGATGTATCAAGCCTCATCTGGCCTCTAAGCTTTGAGTATAATTTTTCTGTCTCTGTGCAGGAGATTCCTTCACACACATCTGTCAGGGTTCACCATGAAGTCATTTCCTTGGAGAAGCCTTGCAGGATTTCCTAGGTCCAGTCAGACTCACTTTAGATAGCTGACCACACTCTGTGCTCTTCTTTTTCTGTATAGATAATACTGGTAATAAAATAAAAGTGTACAATGAGCTGTCTAGGGAAGACCTTGTGCAATGGGCTGAATGTTTATTTTACTTTATATCTTTTTCTTTGGTGCCAGAGATTGAATTCAGGTCCTGGAGCTTGCAAGGGAGGGGTGGTACCACTGATTTAAATTTCCTGTACTGAATCTTTTTGTTCCTACAAAACAAATAGATGGAAAACCTAACCTCTAAGGTGGGAGTTGGGGCGTTTAGAAGGTGACTCAGGTCAGAGGACAGGCCTTCGCGGATGGGATCAGTGCCCTTATAAAAGAAACTCCATCGAGCATGCACTCATTCTCTTTCCAACAATGGGAAGACAGCAAACTACAACCTGCAATCAGACTTTCATTTTCCTTTAGCATCTGGCTAAACATTGTTCTGTTTCTTCTCACTTAGAGGAGTTTATTTTCTGCTTTACAACTACCTATAGCTAATACTTTTAGAATTATTGCTAAATGGGAGAGTGTCATCTATGACCAATTTGCACATAATCTTGCTACTTAATATACAACTACAGTTTTGTACAGAGTCAATGCAAGAATACTATAAATACTTTGTGGTACATTTCCCAAAAAAAGAATGAACATTAGGTGTTAGAATTTCCTGTGGCTGCCTGGTAAGGTATATTTCTGATATAAGAAAAACTCCTCTTTGGGTTGGGAATTTAGCTCATTGGTGCTATAGCCTGCTTTGCAAATGCAAAGTCATGAATTCAATCCTCAATACTGCAAAAGAGAAAAGAAAAATTCCTTTTGACAAGTGTCAGTGAGAACCCAGCCTTCTGCTCATAGTTTTATAGGTCTCACGATTACATGAATTTCCTTTAAACTAACTTTCAGTTTTCGATAGCGATAGTTTCTCCCGGCAGTGGGTGGAGGGGAATCCATTTATAATGTGGTATTTCCTCCAGCCCCGCACCTTGAGAGTCTGGTGCTGTGAGATACACACAGTCATAGTAGGAGTATTCTTCCTAGAAAGTATTCTTATTCTGAATTAGTTAAAAATAACTTCACCATATATGGAATTAGATAGGAATCACCTAAATCCATTCCGTTAAATTTATTTTTAATTTAAATGTATTTTTAATTGGACTTCCTCTTCTAGGTGGCTCTCAAAATAACTGTAGCTGCTCCAACACCACCTCCTGTAGCTGCTTGATTAAGACTGCTGTTTTTTTCAGCTCTCACATTTGCAAGAAGAGGATGTTGGAGCAGAAGGGAACAGGGGTTCTAATCAACCAACTGTGGTTAAAGCATTCCATGTGTGCATATTTCACAAAAATGGCCTTAGAAGGGGGTGAAGCAAGTGAGGGCTCTGGAATTCAAATTCATTAGCTTCAGAGATGATATTCTTCTGTGAGTACTTTCTGGAGCGCTTAACGTTTATCAGGGGGTTATAGGTGCACTGACTGAAAGACACTTTCTCACTAGAATCTGTTCCTCTTGTGGGCCAAAATCAAGTTCACACCTCACATTCTAACCGTCCAACTAAATGGATGTCATAGTTTTGATTGGAAGGAAACGAAGAGAGAATGACAAAGTGGATTAGTTCAGAACTCTTCTAGTTTTTTTCACTCAAGTTCTCTCTCTCTCTCTCTCTCTCTCTCTCTCTCTGTCTCTCTCTCCCTTTCCCATTGGCACATGTGTATAGTACATAACGTTTACATTCCGTGTGTGGAGTTTATACATATACATAACGATTTTCACTCCTTTTTTTATCCCTTTTTTCCCTTACCCTCCATCTTTTGATCCCCTTCCTCTTTAAGAAAGATCTGTCTCCTGTTTCATACTCTCTTTTATTTTACTCTTTATTTTTACCATGGGTTTCTCATATATGACAAACCATATGATACTTAAGCTTGTATGTTTGGTTTATTCCACTTAACATTAGGGTCTCAAAGTGCAAATGACTTAATGGCAGAGGAGTACTCTATTGTGTGTAAATAACACATTTTCTTTATGCATTCATCTGTGGTTACACAGATAGCTGCCTTTAAGATTTAGCTACTATGAAGCTGTTATAAACATGAACATGCTATTCTAACATCCCTAACTTTACTCAGCACACTAAGCCCATCTACCTTGCACATGTAGTTTTGTTTTTGTGTTGAAGGACGAGCCAAGTTATGTGGTTGATTTTTTTTTTTTTTACGTATATTCATCAACAGTCAAATAGGGCACTGCCTTGCTTTTCTTGTGTGTATTGATACACACAAGAAATGTATTATTAACCACCAATATGGAGAAGATCCACAAAATTTGCTATTTTATCTCATCAGAAAATGGTCATTTTGTTGAGCCAGGTAAGCTTTCTGGTACCATCCTTGTTCAAGATGTCCTGGTTTTTTGAATTACTGGTACTAAACAGGCCTACAGTTTGAATTTTATGTGTTCAGTATTTGTGAATGATGAAAATTTTGATCCACTTAATTTGGTTTCCTGGCTGAGAGATTTAGCTGGACCTGACATGGGGTGTACACGTAGAATATCTTCCCATCCTCTGTGTCTGCAACCAAGTTGGGAGGAGAAGAATCCAAACAGCCTGTCTGTGCCCCAGAAAGCAGTTGATTCAGAAAGCTTATGAAAAACCCAGTCTTGGGAATTTCTGCGATTGAGAATCCACTGAGCTTTCATTAAGAGTGTGTTTTCAGAGAAGTTGCTTAACTTCCCAAGCATCAGCTCTGCTGTTTGTGACAGAGGTGGTGAGAATATAAAAATACATAAAAGGAAGTACATGTTCACACTGATTTATGTTTCAATGCTCCATTATTGGCTTGAACAGGCTGAGAGGGAGGAAAGCGTGTGTGTGTGTGTGTGTGTGTGTGTGTGTGTGTGTGTGTTTATGTGTATGTGTGAGAGAGAGAGAGAGAGACAGAGAGACAGAGAGAGAGGGAGAGAGAGGGAGAGAGAGAGACAGAGAGAGAGAGAGAGAGAGACAGAAACACACAGAGAGATTTAAAATTACATGTAAATCAGTCAATCCATCTATCTGTCTGTCTATCTATCTTTTATCCTTATCAAACACTAAATCTCAAATATGAAACAATGTGAAGAAGAAAAATAGCAGTTTCTGGACACTTCAGCCTTTTCCTTATGACCTGGAGAACACTGACATTGTCTAGCTGCAGAAGTACCTCTCACTTCCTAGAGCCACTGAGGGGGCCGGAGTCTTTGGACACAGTGTTGATTTGGGTCCTTAAATATCTCCTACTGTGCTTTGAAGGTTTTCTGCTTCAGATGAGTTTGGAGCATCAAGAAGAGACTGCTGATTTCTCAACCCTCCAGGGATTTTAGTCCATCTTCTCTTTCCCTAACAGAATACAATCCTAGATGATTTCTTGTTACTTAACTTTTTTCTGCCCTTGAAATTATTTTTAAAAATGATATTGAAATATCAACTATCTAATATACATCAGGTGCCTGAAATATGTACAAATGTTTCCTTAAGGATTTTGAGGTTTGACATTCACCACTGAGTTCAGAGTTATTACACATTGCATTTCATTTAATACTAAAAAAATACTTGTCAAATTTTGTTCTCATAAGTTATTTGAATACAGCCACCTTAAGGCTTTTTAAAAATTATTCCTTTACAGAAAAAAGATTTTGCTACAGAGTTGCAGGGCACTATTTTAATGTTGTACTTTCTTGTTTTCAAACTTAAAATTTGAGTGCATCTCCCAAGTTACCTTCCTCCAATTCTGGCTATGATTTCCAAAAGGTGATTTCTTTTTGATGGGAGAGGACTTTCATAAGATGTCTTCTATTTAAAAAAGACCCCTAATGAGATCAACAAATTATGTAACTTTGTTTTATAATATTTGGAACAAAATTGTGTGTTTTTTTAACGTGCAGATTTAACAGCCTTTTATATTTCCTTGGCCTGGAAAATTAGGAAATTTTTGGATGATAATTTTCACTGTAGCAGTGTGAGAGAGGAGACATTGCTGTACAGCAGGCTAGGGTCAGTCGAGCGTTTCAGGTTTTGTTTCTCAGCCTTCCACATTACTTTTTATAATTAGTTGCAAACTTAATCATGTAAACTTTGAATGAAAGATGAAAAGGATTTATGTGACAATTTGCTGGTTGTGTTTTAAGTTACTTAGCATAGAACTTTAATGCTATATTGAGCTAGAGATGCCCACAGGAAGAAATACAAGGGTTTGTGATGGTGAAACTACAGAATGAGCCCATCCTTTGTTTATCTTGACACAGAGTCTGCGGGTGCTAGAAAGTTATCTTTAAGAATAAGGTAAATGTTGAGCCAGGAGTTAGCTCAGTGGTTCCAGCGCCTGCCCAGCTGATCCCTGATAACCACATGCCACAGTGGCGGGCATGGTGGCTCACGCCTATAATCCCAGCACTCAAGAGCCAAAGGCAGGAGGATTGCTGTGAGTTCTAGGCTTGCTTGGGCTACATAGTGAGCCTAGAGTCAGCCTGAACAACAAAGCGAGACCCTGTCTCAAAAAAGAAAAGAAAAGAAAAAGAATTCTTACTGATGAGTAATTAGGAAAACATAAATAAATGTGCCAGGAAAATATAGTGGGTCCATGATGCCAATATTTAAAATACAAAAGAAGAAACATAGTAATTAGTAAACATAGAAAAAAGTGCAATTTAGTCTGTAGTTAACAAATAAAAATGAAGACAAGGTCAGATATCATTTTACCTGTTAGATCTGAAGAGATCAAATAGATTGATATCCTACTTTAGTGAAGGGTGAGACACTAAACACATATTTGCACAGCAAGGTGTGAGCAAGGAGGAACCTTATCTCTGATCCAGGACTTTTGTGTATTGTCCATGCCGTGGTCTGAATGTTGATGGCTCCCAAAATTTGTATGCTGAGATTCTAACCCTAAAGTAATACATGCTGGAACTTTTGGGAGTTGATTAAGAATTGAGAGTAGAGCCTGCATGTCTGGGAATTAGTGTCCTTCTAGAGACCGCTAAGAGGTCCTTCACCCTCCTAATGTGAAGACACAAGGAAAAGCAGCCATTGATGAACCAGCAAGTGAGCCCTCACCAAAAGCCACTGGCATCTTCACTTTAGGCTTCGCAGTCTTTAAAACTGTAAGAAATGAATTTCTATCTTTATAAACCACTGAGTGTGTGTCTGTGTTTTTTTTGTTTGTAGCAGCCTGAGCAGAGTAAGACCGTCGGTATTCATAAAACTAGCTTGTTTTTGTCATGGGTCTGCAATCATGAAGAAAAACTGTGTTTATAGGTGAAACATAATTCACAGTATGAATCAGTTAATTGGTTAAGCTTGTCAAACCTCAAACTTTTATCAAACACTGAAGAAGATATTAACATAGCTATTGTTTTTAATGGCTGCCTGATTTCATTGGTGATAGTTAGTTTTATTCTGACTTTATTGGGATAAGTGATGCTCAGATGTTGTAAATAATGATGAACATTATTCCTGGATGATGGTGCTTCTGGGAGAGATTAGTGTTTGAATCTGTCGACTGGATAAAGAAGATTTTTCACCAATGTGAGGGACATTAGTTTGTTCAGGATAGGAGAAGTGAGCATGCATTACTTGATAGTCAGAAGGGTAATAAAACTAGGAAAATTAAGAAGCAAGATACAATTAAAGAAAGGATGAAAAATGGGGTATAAGCACAGCAGGAAATCAAAAGAAATGATTTTAAAGTTTTATGCAACAGAAATAAAGTGACAGATTTTAATGAAAATTGTTTGATATAGCCTTAGCATTTCTTGAGCTCAATGGAAAGAAATACTTGCGAAGACAGCAGACTTAGGGATTAGCCAAAAACAGACCTTTAGTTATTCTCTTATTCATTCTCTGTATTTCCCTTCTCTCCTGTATTTATTTCTTGAGTAACTATGCCAATTCCTCTTTAAGCAGATGCAATATTGAAAACAGATAATATAATTCATAATGGTTTCATGAAAAACTCTCAGTTTGTGACAAGTTCAAGGTGTTGTCTTCTGGGTCTTATTTTTCTTTTGATCATTGCAGTTGCCATTACTCTGTTTCTTTGAAGTTTGTGCATTGGAGAAAGAATACTGATATAAAGTTAATGGTCATCAATTTAGCCATTTACTGATCAAATGAGTGTCCTGCACATAAATTAGTGAGTCTCCTGAGAGCTTGGCTGCTCATTTTTGGAAAAAAAAGAGAGTCTACTTGTGTGTGTTAAATGATCGATTAGCAGCCAGCAGTTGAACTGCAAATTTTCCCTTAGCTAGAAGTTTGTGTAGAAACGCTAAGGCACCTGGTAACGACCCTGAAATCACACATTTTCTGATTAGTAGTCATGGGATTTAGACCTTCACTCTTGGCCCTGAGTCTGCCACAGAGAACTGTTTCCTATTAACATTCCTGTTTTTTTTTTTAAATTATCTTTATTGGTACATTAAATATACACATCATGATTGCACTCCATAATGGGGATTTGTACCAGTATAAGACACAACTTAATTCTCCTGTTTTAACCCTTGCCTCTGACATAATTAATGACTACTGATTTCCAGGACTGCTTTCTCTTGTTTGCTCATTTGGTCCAGGTTTTGGACTGGGGAGCGTGAATGATTCCCTCTGACTCCTGCCATAATATTTCTAACATAATACTCTGGAAAAGTACATCCCTTCAGAGCTGAGAAAGTCCTGGCAGGCCAGCAAGCATTTTAATTTATTCAAGGGGAGATGTTCAGTTCACGCTAGGGGAAGTGAGTTAATTTCTTCAGTTGCTGGCGAGGCTTGAAATGCTAACATTAAACTTGACAGAGTAGTTGGTGACATTTGGTCATATTTTGGCTTCCTAAAAGCCTTGGGCTGATTTAAAAATAAATCATTATGGACAGATCATTAAATTTTATGAACTATGAGTGTATTTAATAGCCTTGTTCAGTAAAATGCTTTAAGATTCTCATCGGGCCATTGCTTCTAACTGAGGCCTTGCACACACTTCAAATGCCACTGACCATCCAAAAGGTGATTATTCTGCTAAGATAATAGCGGGGCTGGTGCTTTGTCAGAATTTGACAGTGTTTAACCTCGTGAGAAGGTGAGATTAATAACTTTAGGAGTATTACTGGGAATATTTGTTAATTCCAGTGAAAACTTTGGATTGTGGTAAGTATGTGATTAAAATCACTTCTGACAGCACAAAAGCTACAGCTCATAAAATGATGATTAAGCAGGTTTGATTTTTGTCAGCAACATTTTTAAAAATAGTAACTTTATTTTTCTCTGAAAGAAAACAATGACATCTCCTAATTTGTTTATATTATTATGTACAAGGTAACTGTATGAGTCCACTTTCCATTGCTACAAACAATACCTGAGGCTTTGTAATGTATGAAGAAAATAAGTTTTTCATTTTTGAAAATTTTAAGTTTATTGCTACATTTAAGGTATACAATATGACATTCATCACTGGGATATTGTACATATATATGACATATCTTAATAATTTTTCACCATTCCCCTGCCTTCCTTTTAACCCTCCACTCCTCCTCATTCATAACTTAGAAGACTGAATTTTTCTTTTGATTTTTACCCTGACAAAGCAAATATGATTTACTTTATGAAAAATATTTCTTGGGTTAACTCTGTCAGGTCCACTTGATGACACAATCAGCATAAGAGTTGATTGTGTGCTCTTAGAATGAGAATCTTACTTTTTTACTTGAACTATTTCTTTACATCTTTAAACGTAAAGAATCTCATTAAATACCATCACGAGCTTCATCATCTTCATTTCCAGCCAAAAATAACAGATCCATGTTGCTTTTTAAACTTAAAAACTGAATATGTTTAGACCCCTCTTGATTAATATTTGTTGACTGAAAATGAAAGCTATCCCAAATTCATTTGTTGCTGATGTTTTTGAATAGAGTATCCATATCTTGATGCTAACAGTTTTAAAAGATGTATTCTAGTTCTGTTTTTAAAAACTTCTTCATTTGCTATCCACGTCCTAAAATTTGTTATTTGTGACCTAAGTGAAAATTTTAGCAGCATGTGAAGTTTTGTTCCTGTAATAGCATGAAGCCATTTCAATAATAAGTTTTGTTTCATTTTGGCAGTTACTTGACAATGGAAGGCCATTTTTGGACTACAGGCTCACATCTGTCTAAGTTATCTTCTAATTAACCTGACAGATGCTTTCACAGGCATAATTTTCTCTATACCATTGTTTTCCTAACTTTTAAATTGTGCTTCCCATCAGCAAAATATCTTCAAACTGTCTTTTTGCAAATTTTGTGTATATTCTTTTCTTTCACATTGTTATAGTCTTGTCATTCTGAATATGAAATATTAGGAAATTTCAATTCCTCATTTTTGAGATAAAATATAAACAGAAAATTTACTATTTTAAAATATATACTCTGAGGTACAATAACCCAACTTTGGACACCATAGTTCTAACTTATGATTCTTTTTGGTTCAGGGCTTTGCACATGCCAGGCAAGAGCCCCACCTCTGTGCTATATCCCCAGCCCTACTCACAGTTCTTAATATATCAGCTAATATTTCCATGAAACATACCTCACTTCTTTCAGTGCTGGGAGTAGTGACTCTCACTTGTGAGCAGACCCTTGAGGTATGCAGTGTACGTGATTCTCATCAACCCCCACCCCACCCCCTGCACTATCTTTTTTTGTTTTTTAGGTTTTTTGAGACAGGGTCTTGCTTTGTAGTTCAGGCTGGCCCTGAGCTCAGCCTCAAACTCACATCACAATCCTCCTGCCTCTGCCTCCCGAGTGCTGGGATTACAGGCGTGAGTCACCACGCCTGGCACTGTGGTATGTGGTACTGGTTGCTGCTGGGCGTGAGTCTCCACATCCAGTATTGTATATGGTTACTGGGGATCGAACCGGGGTCCTTGCGCTTGCAAGACAGGCGCCGGAACCACTGAGCTATATCCCTGGCCCCACCTGCACTATCTTCATCTCTCAGCCCTTGTCTTGTGAGGATAGTGACTGGCAGCAACAACATGGCCATGAAGCAAACTGGCATGACTTGGACTTTTCATGCATTCTGTACTTGGGTGGAAGTGACAGAGAGACAGAATAGTGAAAGAAATCTTTGGTGTTATTCTGAATAAAATGAATTTTTATACAGCTCACCTTCGTGTTTTTTAAAACCGTGGTCACTGTACAGTGGCATTTGCAGTTGTGTGTTTTAAGCCAGGAGTTTTACTGAAAACTTGCAGATAAGTAAACTTAAGTTTTATTGTATAAACAAAATAAATTTTTAAATATTCCTTCTTTTGGAGCGTCACTGTGCATTTAAGGCTCAGAAAGTCTGTGGGATAGCACACTTCTGAACTAGGTTTCATCTAGTTTCTCTCAGATTTCTGTGGCTTGCACACCTTAATTTACATAAGATTTGTAACCTACAAGAAGACTGGTGTTCTTTGGCATACACTTTGAGAAATACTGGTACACGTTGTGCCAGTACTTTTATAGCCTCACGTGCAGAAGTTGAAGCACTGGTCACTTTGTCGTGAGGAGCTAAGGTGGTCTGGAACAGGAACAGCTCACAGTCACACGCTGCTGGTCCTGGCTGTCTCAAGGCCTTGCTGGAGGGACTCTACAAGCACGTGCGAGGTCTATTAATAATCAGGTCATATGCTTAAGGAGACAAGTATCCACTAGGTGGACTGCTGGGCTGGTACTGGCTCCATGTTTTCCCGAGATCCCTCCTTTTTTCTAGAGAACCACCAGCGTTTTACTGTCTTTTGTGGGCGTTGCCAGGGGCAGAGTAGAGCATCTTCTCGTAAACAGAATTGCTTAGGGCTTGAGGTCAGTGCAGGGCAAAGACTTTGTACATTCTTTCTAAGTACAAAGAAAGCCTCGAGCTCCCCTAGAGTAAGAGTCTGCTCCTCACTACGGTGTCAGAAAACTTAAAAATGAAAGTTCTTCGGTTTGCATATCATGGAAATTATTTAAAGTTCTACTTAGGAATCACTTTAATGTTTTATTTAAGAATATAAAAGAGGAGTTATCCTTAGTATTATTTTTAGATACTTTATAAATTCAGTTGTGCTTACCAGCAAAATAGGTTGGAAACCTCTCTACCAAATGTGTGTCTGTTGTTGTTAAGCTTCACATGCAATCTTCTCGTTTTGCATATTGAATGTTAAGGAGGTCTCATCTCCTACGGTGTTTATCAATGATTGCTCCTAAATAGGGCTATAAACTTGTTCAAATCTGAATCCTTTTTCCGTAAGAAACAGTCGTCCGTGTTGACGATTCCATATGCAAATGCTATGTTTTATCTCAACACAACTCCGAGTAATTTGACTCTTCTGATTTAGCGCTTCACTCTGTCCTGCAGGAGCCGATGGAGTATTAATGTCCCTGCGTTTCATAACCAGCAGGTACCACTCTCACACAGTATGACGTTAAGAGATGTGCTCTCCTCAGGTTCCCGCGGCACTTGTGACTGCTGGTGTGCGTACATGTACTGTGCTCTGCCAGTAATGTGTATGACTGGAGAGGAAGGAGGACAAGCTCCGAGAGGCAGTGCTGGTGTGGTCAGGCTCCCCGCGCTGTGGTGTGGAGGAAATCCTTTGGTTTCTAGGGCTTCAGAGTTTTAAACATTAGTAATGTGATCCTGTAGTATACCAAGTCGGGCCACACTTTCGACCGAAGTAACTCAAAACACAAGGGTGAATTTTAAGTCTTTTCCACAGGCTCCAGGGATACAGTCGCAGCTTGATGCAGCTGGAGAAGCAGTGGCCTGGGCCTAACGCCAGTGGACGCTGGACTCCACGTCAAAACATTATCGCACGATCATCTTCCTCAGGCTCGTTCTGGTCAGGCTGCACGTCTACTCATAACCCTACACACTGTGGGTGGGAACCTTCATCACACGACTACAGTGAAGGGGACCGGCTCTGTGCCCAGCCTCTTTACCTACGTCCCTTCATTTAATCGTCACCAAGGCAAGAACTACTATTCTGTGTTACAGAAAAAAAACAAAACAAAAGTTTGATAAATGAATGCCAGAGTCAAACAAGATGCAAGGCCTGTTAAACTTGCTTTCACTTCCAATTCTGTGGGAATCGCATGAGACTGCCCCCTAGAGGTAAAGACGTGGTAGCACAGGAAGAAGAGGAATGCGGGACAGCCTGTATTTTTCAAAAAATTTAAATCTTTGCTAAATCTTGGAAACAACCCAAATGTCCATCAGCTGGAGAATGGATAAAGAAGCTGTGGTTCTTCTACAGAGTGGAGTATTACTCTTCCATAAAAAATGATTTTTTACCATCGCATTTTTTCTTTCCCTTCCTTGTACCGCATTTCCCTTTGAATATTTTCTATTTCACAATATCTATCATACAGTCTAGAACTCACATATGTCTTCAATTTCTCATACTAGAGAAAAGATACGATATTTACACACCTGTGACCTATTTATTTCACTTATGAGTATGTCCTTAGGGTATGTCCATTTAAGTATAAATGATTCAAACTTATCATTCTTTATGGCAGAGTAATATTTCATTTTATTAAAAAAACCACATCTTCTTTATCTAGTCTAGAATTGATGGGCATTCAGGTTGTTTCCATGATTTAGCTATCACAAACTGAGATGCTATAAACATGGGTGCATATATTTTAAGGGCAGAGCACCAAAAAGCTGTGCTGAATCTAGAAGACTTTACTGTGTACACTGGGATCTAATTATTACATTTCAAGTAGATTTATCTTTTTTCCAGTTGTGATGTGATTACTACCTGATTTACTCCAACATGCATAGAGAAGAAAGTGGTCCAGATAGATAAGTACTTTGAGGCGTTCAGATATTTTGTGCAGACAAGACAGAAAATACTGACTACAATTTAACTGAACTTAAGAAGTAGCTCTTAGAGGCTTACTAACTCACCATGTACCAGAACTAGGCCACACCAAAGAGACACATGTCTAGGTAATCAACCTTTTTTTTTTTTAACAGTATGTAAGTTTTGTGAGAGCATGGAATAATGTTCTTTATCTTCAGATTCCCTATTTATATTCTCAAACAGGAAGGTCCTTTTGTCATTCTGTTATGATCAGGCCGTGCTCCAGGTTGGAGGTCCTATCACATGCCAGTGGGGGAGATATCACATGAGGTCACAGCTTTTTGGCTGGTGGCTCTTCTTCACTGGCTGCCCCTGGATCAGATGCCTCGATTAAAACTGTTAATGTATCATTTGTCAAAACAGTTTTCTTTGACACTGAGACTGTTGGCCTGATGAGGAAGAACGGAGAGACATCTTTCTTGTTTCAGAATTTTAGCTCCTATTCCATCCATCCCTTATTTCTGTTAATATTATTTGTGTCTTAGGGTGAGAAATCATTTAGTTTATTAAGGTATGTCGACATGAGATGCTCAGCCAGTGTCATATCATCTCCCCAGTCCTGCTTGTGATTCTGAAGAGATTTAATAGGTTCCGGGTCCTTTAGGAAGCTTTATTTGAATTTCATTTGGGAGTAGAAATTTTATGAGTACGATCAGATCCAGACACTGTTTAATGAAATTCTAGGCCAGGTGTACATTGATGGATCTTGGCCTTTTCTAAAATCTTAGTTAAGAGCTTCAGATACCTCACTGGCTCTTTTTGAAAGCAAGAATCTGTGACCCAAACTCTAATTAATCCCAAGAATAATGAGACAGAAAGGCATATTATTTTACTCATTAATGCTTCTTTCTCTTATTAGTGAAGCACTTTAAACTATTGCCAGAGCATTTAAATACGTGCATTTTAATTTGCAAAATGTAGAAAATAATGTGCCATCATCTGCAGGTCAGTGAATTCAAG
>PVIR01016684.1:0-36248 GCA_004026965.1 Petromus typicus | reverse complement strand
AGGTGAAAGGGGACAATGTTGAGATTGTAAAAAAAAAGTAAGGAAACAAATTTTATATATATGGGGGGGTGGTAGGGTGGGTGGGGCTATGGGAAAAAATGAGAATTAAGTTGTGTCTTATACTGGTACAAATCCCCATTATGGAGTGCAATCATGATGTGTATATTTAATGTACCAATAAAGATAATTAAAAAAAATTTTTTTTGAAAAGTTTTGATAAAAATGCTTTTCAAATCAAGGAGCTTTCTTGAAGCATTTTTTGATGTTTTCACACACACATTTACATCTTTTAGAACTGTTATTAACTGCTGAGAATATTCCAACTTTATTTTTTGTATTATATTTGATCTCTGAATTTTTCTTTTTTGAGATACAGTCTCACTTTGTAGTTCAGGCTGGGCTTGAGCTCACTATGTAACCCAGGCAAGCCTTGAATTCACAGCAATCCTCCTGTCTCTGCCTCCCAAATGCTGGAATTACAGGGAATGTGGTATGTGGTACTGATTGCTTGTGGGTATGAGTCACCATGCCTGCTATTGTTGTATGTGGTTATCAGGGATCAAACCCAGGTCCTTGCGCTTGCAAGAGAGGTGTTGGAACTACTGAGCTAAATCTCTGGCCCCGGTCTCTGAATTTTTAATCACCTATTCTGTGAGATTTCCTTAGTTGTGATGTATAATCTTTTTGATTTGTTGCATTCTGTTTTCCAGCATTTTGTTGGATTTGTGTCAGTGTTTATTAAAAAGATTGGCCTGTAGTTTTTGCTCTTTGAGTTGGGTCCTTGCCAGTTTTGATGTTAGGGTAATGTTAGCCCTTAAGGTGACTCTGTAATACTCCTTCCTTTTTAATGTTATTAATGAGTTTGAGGAGTATTGGCATTAGATACTACCTGAAGTCCTGGAAAAACTCAGGTTTGAATCCACTGGGACCTGGGCTATCTCTATAGTGTTTCTTTTATTACTGCTTCAATTTTGTAGCCTGTTATTGGATTATTTAGGGTCTTTATTTTTTCTTGTTCAGCTTTGGTAATTCACGTGAATCTTGGAATCTATTTTTTCTGGATTCTCCAATTAGTACAGATTTTCTAAGTAATTACTAATAATTTTCTGTTTTTCTCATGTCTGTTCTAATAGCTGATTTGGATCTTTTCTTTCCTTTTCTGGCAAGATTAGCAAAGGGTCAGTCTATTTTTGCTTATTCTTAAAAAAATAAAACCTAACTCTGATTCATTGATCTTATTTTTAATCTTAGTATCATTCATTTCTTCTCTGATCTGTATAGGTTCTTTAGTTTTCAAATCCATCCTGTTGACTTTTCTTTGTCTCTGGACTCAATTTGTTTGGCATTGTCTCTGTTCTATAACAAGTTCCCCCCACAATGTAGCAACTTCAGATCATATTAGTTTGATTGTTTGAAGGCAAACTCTTGACTCCAAAAGCCTAAGCAAAAGCTTCTAGCTATGCACAGGCTCTGGCAGGGCCTTAAATCTATGATCAAGACTTTCATTGCAGCCAGGGGTGTGTAACGTTCTAATTGGATGATGTGTAGGACTCAATGCTGTCTTCCAAGAAGGAAGTGAGATCACAGTTAATACAGCTACGTGGAGGCTGTTTTTCAGAAGTGGGGTCAGTCCTCATTTGGTGGGTAAATGAATGATAACTGGCAGTAGCAAATGCTGGAACTCTTGCCTCACTTTCCCTTAATCTATGCCGTCTTGCCAATCTGACTTGTTCCTTATTCAAAGATTTAACTTCCCAACAAGATCAGAACCACTGCTACCAGGACTCTCATCACTGTTCCTGTGATCATTACTAGAAAGTAACACTAGGTATCAAGTAAGGCCAGACAGTGAGTCTTTCAACATAAATTGTCTCTAATCCTCAAAGCAATACTGTAAAATACGTGTCATTAGGCACAATTTTCAGGTGAGAAAGATAAGACTGAAAAACCTCCTCTAACTTATGTAAAATTTAAAACCCCATTTTAGTACTCAGACTGAGACCCAAAGCAAAATTGGTCTCACTTCAAAGCTCATGTTCTAGATTAATGATCTAGAATCGGTAGTGAAGCCAAGTACGGACAGCGCGTTATTCTCTTTGAAATGAAATTCTGCCGTGTGCCTTGGGTTTGAGTCCTTCTGATTATTTCATCCTATACTTTTTAGACTGAGATTCAAATTTTGTGGTTGTTATAAAGTTAACCCCTCCTAGGGTGGGTAGGGCTATGGGAAAAAATGAGAATTAAGTTGTATCTTATACTGGTACAAATCCCCATTATGGAGTGATGCATATATGTAATGTACCAATAAAGATTTTTTAAAAATAAAGTTAACCCCTCCTTCCAGGATCCAAGTGTCTGTGAATGTAGTCTCATTACAGATGTTCAAAGTGTCCAACTAATTCCTGGATGACTTTCTTGAATCTTCCAGTTAGATATCCACGGATCCCTTCCTTGACCATATAGGATTCTGTGATTTTTCACTGGAAACAGGGTCAAAGTGGAAATAGTGCAGTGGTTAAGAGCAAACATGAAATCTTACTACTATGATTCAAAATTCAACAGTATACCAGCTGATATACAGGATAATAATATCCATTTAAAGGATTTTAATGAAGCCAAGGAGCTAGTTCATGCAAAATGATAAGCAAAGCCTCACCTTGTCAGGTATAATATGTCTTATTAATGGAAAATATTATTATTATTGGATCATTTCTTTAGGGATCTGTGTTTGTGCTTTTAGAAATAAAGTAGCCTGGCAAGCTAAGGTCAGCTCCTGGAGACTGAGGAAGCAGATTAACTCTGCACCCCCGCCCCTCATCTGGGTTTTGTGTTTGAAGGCTTACTCAGCTATGTCCTAGAGTAAATCCAATTACCTTAATTTGTTTTATAAAATGAGATAATTATTTCTTCTTAATGAAAAAGTTATTTTCTTCCTTTACTATCTTTTTTAAAAAACACATTTGTTTTACCTCTCTGAATTACTTAGATTGTTCAAAAGCTAAGAAACACATTAGTAGATACTTGGAAGGACAAAATAAACACCAGTATTCATGTGCTGGACACTTGACTTTCTGCGCCTCATTGTTGATGCCATTACTTACAAGTGTTGATCAAAATATCCAGTGAATGTTTACTTTAAGGAAGCTTACTGGATAAAAGACACATTGCTGTTATTCTCCTTTTACAAGCTTCCTCTTGCCTTGAATACATTCATTCCATCCTTCATACTACCATCTGAGGAAGCTCTGGAAATCCTCTTTTGTGATTATCAAGTTGTCCTGTTGTAGCTGTCAAGGGTCCTGGATCTACCCAGCTCATTTATCTGTCATGGTCATTTTGACTTTAGGGAAGACCCAGAAGTACTACAGTGCTGGATCTAATGAATAAGCTGGACGTGGACACACCGTAATATTCTTATGAGCCTGCCATTCTGGTGCATGGGATTGTGCAGCAGCATTCAATGTTGCTTTGAGTGTGTCTCACAAAGACATGAAAGAGAACTTCCAGAACTACCTTAAAAAGTTGCAAGAATGATAGGATAGGTGTGTTCAGGGTGGATTTTGAAGATTAATATTCTCTTTTACATTAACAAATTTTTACATATTCATTACATATATTGAACACTTCCTATATGTCCATTAAAAGATGCATAAAATACCTATCCACTCAGTCATTCATAACTGATGCTGAATTATACATGTTCAGGCATTATATTATTCTGCACATAACCATTCTGAGAAACCAACAAATATATTTCACTGTTGCTTTCCCCATAAACAATGAGTGTTCTATTTCTAGTAAGTTTTCTGTGTCCATGACAAATTGTCACTAGAAATCTTCCATTAAAATTTTTGTTTATTTTGATAACATTTTATTTTGAAATAATTTCAAATTTATAAATGAATTCCAAGAATAACTCGAAGAACTTCCATTTTCTATAGCTTGATTTCCAATTGTAATTTTTACTTAATCATTTTATCCTGTCTATGTTATTGATACAAAGTGTTTTTCTGAACATTTGAGAATAATATGTAGTTAAGACTCTTTACCACTCAATTCTCACACATAAGAACATTCACTTACACATTAAAATTAGAACGTTAACATGTGTTATTCAGTTATTTAATTTACTGGCATCATTCAAGGGTTTTTCAATTTACTAATACCCTTTATGGAAGCAGAATTAATTCATGCAGTGACTCATAATTATATAACATATTTGGTTTCCTATAATATAGAGCAGGTTTATTTCTATTACTTTTTTCCTGGTACTGAGGACCTTGCACTTGCCAGTCAAGCATGGTACCATTGAGCTACATCTCCAGCCCTTTACTTCTCAATTTTTTGTCTCTCATTCCCTTAGCATTTTTTAAGAACATAGATAGGGGGCTGGGGATTTAGCTGAGTGGTTCCAGTGTCTGCTTTGCAAGCACAAGGTCCCAAGTTCGATCCCCCAGTAACCACCTACAGCAGTCCTGGATATGGTGACTCATGTCCACCAGCAATCAGTACTACATACCACAGCACTGGGCATGGTGGCTCATGTCTGTAATCCCAGCACCTGAGAGACAGTGGCAGGAAGACTGCTTAGTTCAAGGCTGAGTTCAGGACCAGCCTGAACTACAACAGGAGACCCTGTCTCAAAAAAGAAAGAAAAAAAAAAAGAATATAGACATTGGAGTTATTTGGAAAAAGTCCTTATATTTGGCTTTATATGCTATTTTACTACAGTTCCATTCAATTTGTGCATCCTGGGGCAGAAATGCCACAAAAATGATAATGTGTCCCTGTGAATAATTTGTATTAGAAGACAGATTACATTGTTACAGCATTAGCGGGTAGGAAATGGGGATAAAAGGCAAGCTATTAATTCTGAAGTTTGTTAATATGGCTTCTTCTAGGTTTCTCTACTGTAAAATTATTTTACCTCTTTAACTCTTTTAGAAACATTCCTTGAAGCTTTGTAAAGATCTTGTACTTTCAGATTTTTATCCACTAGTTTAAGAATGTATTAATAATTCTTGTCTGACTCAATTTGGTGTTTATTAAATTATGGTTTCCTACTCCCACCCTTTCTTTTCATTTATTAGGTGATATCCTAACTATCTTAAAGAACATCTTCTTATTTATTTCTGCCACCATGGATTCCTGGATTATTAGTTAACTGAATAAGCTATGTTGTTTTACATTAATTGTTTGATGTTTAAATTTTCTCATAGTGGGTCAATAAAAGCTCTTTTGAGCTGGCTTCTGAGTCTTTGTGATGTGTTCCCATCATTCTTTTAGCTCTTTGCTATGCTCTGGAAAATAACATACTTAAGGTTCCTCTTGACTCTTTCTGCCTTATCGTTGAAGCCATGCGTTTTCTCTGGCTCCGTTTAGTAGAGAATGTCATTTGAAAATAAGATTTTGTTACTACAGCTAACACATTTCACAGAGCTCTTGTGCATAACAAAGAAACCAGATCATAGAAAGCGAGTGGGCTGTTCGTAAGGCCTGATGGTGAACAGGAATAATGGGAGGCTGAGAAGAGAGGTCTTGAATCAGTCTGAATTCTGGAGGAAATCTAACGTGGGAATTTCTTGACCTCTGAATGTCCTGTCTTTTATCTCTTGTGTAATGTAAGTGCTTTCGAGGCTTCCTTAGCAAATACTTAGGAAGTGGTCAGAACATCTTTGATCCCCCCAGTTCTCTGTTTTTGCTTGTGTCTGCTTACATGGGAGTCCTCCTCCCACAAAAGCTCTCACTCTCAGAAATATCTGCCAGTCTTCAAGACGGGAAATGGGCCGAATCACGTGTTCATATTCCTGTCATCTAGTGAGAGTCACTGCTAGTCATCCAGTTCTCTTTAAGCCAGTTGCCTCTTAAAGTTGTCCTTTCTTCACAGATTCACTTATAGTAACAACATTTGTTAAAGATTATCATGACTGAACTACTAATGCTTTAGCCAAAACATCCTCAAAGTGCCAAACCTATGTTGGTGAAAATATGCCTTTCCTCCTATTTTGGGGTTGTGCTTTGTTCTTTGAATTCCACAGAGCAGTGGAATTACTAGCTTGTGATGTTTCCTGTAAAAACAGTTTTTTTCAGCATGGCCCTAAAATCTTTCTCCACGGAACTGGAAATTTATCCAAAAGACCGAAGAGTGAGCAGTCACTGTTTCATTCCTTCCATCTGTTCCCAGCTTTACTCCGAGGGTCCTGTGTGTAGAAAAACATAAAGAAAGAAATCCCGGATTCCAAGCACAGATTTCTCAGCAGTTACATTATGAACATCTAGGGCTGGATTATTATTTGTTTTGGGAGCTATCCTTTGCACAGTGGAATGCTGAGCATATCCCTGGCCTTTACCCCTACCTGCAGAGAGCTCCACTCCCCTAGTCTTGACCTCCAAAGTAATGCCAGATATTTTCAAGTGTCCCCCAAGACAGAGTGAGGGAGACCCAATACCTAAAACCATCCTTTGGCATGTAAATCAGTGAGGTACTCAGGGATCTTGGGTCATTTATGTTACATATAGTGGAAAAGAGTTAGCCTTTTGCTCACTTTGCTTTGCTGGTTTACACTTCCATTCTCTGTTCCCTTTAAATATTTCAGATGCTGAATCTAACTTTTCAATTTATTTCTTTACTTCTAGTCTATCTTCAAGTGCACTCTCAGCATCAAACAAACAGAAAAAGAAAATGACAACCAACCGTTACTTCAGTTTGAATCTTGGTCTGTCCTCCTACCCATCTCAGTGCCAGCTTCCATGTCCCACATTCGTCTCACTCATAGGTCAATCACAACCTGCTTCTCACTTAACTTATTTTCCCAGTGGTTGTACATCAGTGTTAAAAATGTAGCCTTTACACCTATTATTGTTCATGTGAACCTTTCTCATTTTCTGTAGCATTCTGAATGGGGTGGGCAAGGCTTTCATTCACTGTAACTTTTTTGTTTCTTTGGCTATTATTTTTTTGTTAGGAATAAAAACATCAAAAGAAGTTAGTATGGAAAGTGCATGAATTTAATGATCCATTATATAATCTTGAATAAGTAACTTTTTAGCATTTCTTTCTTTGTTTTTTTTGAGACAAGGTCTTACTTTGTAGTTCAGGCTCGCTCTGACCTCACTGTATATCCCAGGCAAGCCTGGAACTCACAGCAATCCTCCTGCCCCTGCCTCCCAAGTGCTGGTATTACAGGCATGAGCCACCATGCCTGCACTGTGGTATATGATTCTGATTACTGGAGAGTGTGAGTCAGTTATCATGTCTGACACTGTTGTATGTGGTTACCAGGGATAGAACCCACGCCCTTGCGCTAGCATGGCAGGTACTGGAAGCACTGAGCTAAATCCCTGGCCCTCTTTTCAGCATTTCTTTATCGAGGTAATAAACACTGAATTGTAGGTTCTTGTAAGCATCACTAATTATTATGGATGTAATGTCTGTCAGTTACATATGAATCTAGGTCATATATCTTTCTGTATATATTTGTATTTGTATAACTACATTTTTACCTGTATGATATTTCTATCTCTCTTTCTGTATCAAATCTTCACTTAATGGTATTTAGAATGGCAATAATAATAATGGTAGAACACTAGTTTAAAAAAATAGAAACAAAGCTTCTATGTATAGGGGTTGGGGGTTGAAGGGAGGGCAGAGAAATGAAAAAATATATAAATCAAGAACAATATATTCAGGTACAAATTCTCAATGAGGAATGTGACCATAATGTATTCCTAAAATGTACCAATAAATTCAATTATTAAAAAATTCTAGGCTTTCATAAAACCACAGTATTGTTTTTCTCTTGCTCCTCTTCTTAAACAACTTCATTGACTTGGCTACTTTAAAAAAAAAAAGACAATATATGAAATGAGAAAAAATATTTTCAAACCATACTAGTGATAGGGATTATTCCCAGATGTTATCAAGAACTCAATCTAGTAGCAAGAAAATAAATACATAACTCTATTATAAAGTCACTGAAGAACTCAAATAAATGTCTCTCAAAAGGAGACATGCAGGGCCAGGGAGTTAGCTCAGTGGTTCCAGAGCCTGTCTTGCAAGCGCAAGGACCCAGGTTCGATCCCAGTAACCTCTTACCATACTAGGTGTGGAGACTCACGCCGAGCAGCAACCAGTACCACATACCACAGTGCTGGGCATGGTGGCTCACTCCTGTAATCCCAGACCTCGGGAGGCAGAGGCAGGAGGACTGCTGTGATGTGAGTTGGAGGCTGAGCTCAGGGCCAGCCTGAACCACAAAGCGAGACCCTGTCTCAAAAAAAACCCCTTAAAATACAAACAAACAAAAAAAAGGAGACATGCAAATGGTCAACAAGTAAATGAAAAATTACTCAACATCATTAATAATCAAGTAGGTACAAATTAAAGCCATAATTAAATATTACCCTGTACATATTAAAATCACTTTAATCCAAAAGATAAAGATAACAAGATTTGGAGAAAGGGGAGCACTTGGATACTGTTGGTGGGTTGTCAATTAATACAGCCATTATTGTAAACATTATGGAAGTTACTTTAGAAACTAAAAATAGAATTGTTATGTGAGTCACCAACTGAACCATGGAGAATATATACGAGAGAGTGAGAGAGAGAGAGAGAGAGAGAGAGAGAGAGAGAGAGAGAGAGATCTGCATTTGCATGTATACTGTGGAAATATTCACAATAGCCCAGATATGGAATTAACCTTAGTGTCTGTCACCAGATGAGTGAATCAAGAAAACACAATACGTATCCATAATGGAATATGATTTCACTTTTAAAATGAAAGAAACTCTGTCATTTATGACAGCGAGGATGAATATCTGCCCCACATTATGTTAATTGGAATGAGCCAGACGTCAAAAGACAAATACAGAATGACTTTACTCTCACTGGAAGTTGAAAAGGTAAACTCATAAAGATGGATCGTGAAATGATGGCCACCCAAAGTAAAGGTGAGGGGACCTGGGGAGATGTTGGTTAAAGCATAAGGAATTTTAGTTAGGCAAGATAAAAGAGTTCAAGTGATCCATTTCACACCATGATGAAAAAAAAATAAAAATATGGACTTTATTTAGAATGACTGTAGAGATATTCTCCCCACAGATCTTTAAAGTATTGAGAATTTTTTCTGTTTTCAGTGGAAAAATATATAACTTTAAAAAATTAACATTTAGAGGCTAAAAATACACTTTCTTTACTAAGAAAAGTGCTTTAATCAGAGATTTGGAAAGCTTCTGAACATAAAATAGAGTAGATGTAGAGTCATGTTTTACTTTGTGGTGAGGTAAGATTTTTTCTGGTGCCATTAAACTGCCATTTGAATCTCTTTGAGTCTTCTTTCAATGGCGAGTTCTCTGAATGATTTAGAGTCGTTTTTTTCTAGATACTACTTAAATGTAATATAGGGACTGTGACTCTGGCTTTGAAACTAGTATCATGTATATATTTTATAGTATATTAATTATGTGTATGAAATTATTTCTAAAATTCAAATAAAGAAAGTTAGGAATGCTCTTCCTTTCTCTTTGAGTGCAGGAACACTTCAAGTAAGAAAAAATACATTTAAACTATCTGCATTGAGTAAGGATTAAACCAGTTCTGAGAAGAACTTCGGGGATGTTTTTATCTAAACTGCTTTCAATTTTTTCAACTGTAAGATGAATATATTCCTCTGCTCTGTAACTCAAACATATTTGATCCATGAGTGAAAGATCCTGTGTAAAATGTCTGTAAACATCAACAAGTGTTGAATAAACACCAATGTGACAGACATCTCACATATTGCTGCATAAAATAAATATTACTGAGACTTGATGTCAAATGAGAAGCAAAAACTGTGTCTTGATTAGTGTTTATTATCATGAATGTATGTACAATTTACTTAAAGAATATACAAAATAAAGAACAAAGCTTTTGTTGTTTCTTTCCTTTCAGTTTAAACAAAAATATCTGCTACTCATTTTATGTTCACAGTATAAATTTGTACCTCAGAAATCCATTAGAGTGCCATAATTGATTTTTTAACACCAATATCATTCACCTGAGATTAGAATTTGGATTAGGAATGCTTTTATGATGTCAGACAAATTACTTTTTTCCTTACAATGTTGATTTGTTCTGCAACCCTGTGTTCTGAGCATGTATGAGTAAACGTATGTTCATGGAACAGTTAGATGGTCTTCTGTTTTTCTCATTTCCTAGAACTGATACCATTTACATATTTCTCTAGCAAGTGGTCATTTAAAAATGATTTTGTAGCAAATGTAAATTACTGATAGTCAAGGAAGGAGCAAAATGGAAATTATTTTTTCAAATTTGTTGTATTAAAAGAGTGCAGTAATGTGTATAGTACCTGGTGTTCCTTAGCAATTGAGGCCTTCTGTTTTTATATTAATAGACTATTTTATGGCAGTTTTTAAGTTCACAGAAAAACAAATGGAAACGCTAGAGTTCCCAATACTTCTGTAGACCCCTCACATTTCCATCAGCATCTTGTCTTGTGTAGTTGATTGTCAGAACAGATGAGCTGATATTGATATGTTATTATCAACTAAAGCTCATTGTTTACATTTAGGTTCACTCTTTGCATTGTGTTCTATGCATTTTAATAAGTATACAGCAACATATCCATTGTTATGTTAGCAGTAGATTGATGACTATAAAGTGTCCTGTGCTTTACTTCTGCCCCCTGAGTTCCTAGTGACCATGGTTTTCCTGTCTGGACAGTATTTTCTCTTCCGGAAAGTCACACAACTGCAGTCATATGGTGTGCAACCTTTTAAGTTTTGCTTCTTTCCCCTAAAAAGTTGCATTTAAAGTTTCTCCATGCCTTTTTGTGACTTAGTTTCATTTCTTTCAATCACTGGATAATACTCCATTGTATGATTATGCTTTTATTTTTCATTTCATTCGCCTCTTGAAAGACATCTTTATTGTTTCCCAAATTCTAGCAAGTTATAAATAAAGCTGGTATAGATATGAGTCCAGATATACTTGTTTCATCGTGTGGGTAAATCTCAAGGAGAATCTCTGGTCATTCATATGATAAGTGACTATTTAGTTCTGTAAGAAATTTAGCTGTTTTATTTTTCATCCCCACCAGTAATGCATGAATTTGTGTTATTTTATAGCTTTGCCAGAATTTGATATTTTTAAGTGTGTGGCGTATTACCCATTGTAATGAATTGCGGTGGCTTCTCACTGTTGCACGTGTCTTAATTCTCTCTTTTATTTACTCATTTATTTTATGATGCCAGTTGTTTTCATGACAGGCAGTTCTTTCACTCTGACAGCAATGAAAGGGAGTCACAGAGCAATCACAAACACACGTAGTCCTTATCTTTAAAGCAGCAGTACTGGAGAAAATCTCCAAAACAAATTTCTCAAGATATCTTTACTTAATAGGTGCAAAATGTAGGGTTGGTGATAATTTGACTTTAAGGAGGGTTATACTAAAACAAGGTATTTCATTTCTTTTTGAAGATTATTCACACTGGTTTCAAAACTGGGATAGCTTGTCTATTGACATCTCACTCATTTTACATTTCTCACAGTCTTTCTGTCACTGGCTTTTAATAAAGAGTGTGAAGTGCAGTTCAGATTAGACTGAAATGGACAAGTAAGAGAGAATAGCCAAATCATTAAACTGAGTGAAGAGCAGACCATCATCCAGTAGATCATTAGAAAATTTTAATACACAACAAATAGAATGATTAGTGCAGGAAAATTTCGACTCCAGCCTTAAAAGGGAACTACAGTATCTGAATTCAGAGTTTAACAAATCGTTCCAAGTGTAGACTAACATTTTGGCTGTACATGATGGATTCTCTCATGCAGGTCCAGAAAATTAGGTTTATCTTGTTCTGTCGATCAGTCATGGGTAGAAAACTGAAGTAAACTTCAGAGGGCAGAACTTCAGAGTGGAGGTTTAGAAGTGGTCATAAAATGAGCTTTTAGGGGGCTGGGGATTTAGCTCAGCAAGCACAAGGACCCAGGTTCGATCCTCTGTAACCACATACAATACTGGGCATGGAGACTCATGCCCAGCAGCAACCAGTACCACATACCACAGTGCCGGGCATGGTGTTTCATGCCTGTAATCCCAGCACCCGGGAGGCAGAGGCAGGAGGATTGCTGTGATGTGAGTTTGAGGCTGAGCTCAGGGCCAGCCTGAACTACAAAGTGAGACCCTGTCTCAAAAAACCAAAACAAAACAAAAACAAAACAAAACAAAAAAACAACAATGAGCTTTTAGTATCACTATCCTAGTAATACTTGCAAGCCCTCGGTTCATATTAGCTTTGTAAGAAGTTTGCTTGGCTTCTTCTGCATAAAGCTGCTGAACAGTATCAGTCAGGTGATCCTCACAAATCAATCTCCACATACCTGCTGATGGTCCTGTCTACTGAGGTCTGGACACTTAGGTCTTTCATTCATTCATTGATCAGTTGACAAAATCTGTCATGAATCAACTTCTGAATTATATATATATATATGTATACAAGTGCATATATATGTGTATATATGTATATAAATGTATATATAATGTATATAAATATATAAATGTATATATGTATATGTTGTGTATGTATGTGTGTATACATATATATGTATATATAATGTTTGTATATATACATATATATATACATACACACATACATATACATTTATATACATATACACATGTATATACATATGTATATGTGTATATATATATACATTTTATCAAATATAAATTCTAACACAATTACTTAAAGTTCTACCCGTGTTATCTGACAGAATACATACTGTACCCATACTTGTACATACTGCTCAGAGTAACAAAAAAAAGAATTGAATAAAACAGTGCTTGTACATTTTATGCTGGACTTTCACTGCCATTTCCTTAGTAAGGAATATCGTGATTTCTTTCCTGAGCTGCAGCAGTAGACTTGTGACTGGCATCTCTGCTTGAATATATCCTCTTGCTATCCACGTGCAACCTTACACACTTGAAGAGCTTGGAGTTTGGGAAGGAAAACAGAGGTTAAGAGAATGAGTGTTTCACTTTTGGAGAGGGACCCGAGATGCTCCAGAGAGCCCAGAGCAACACTCTGCAGACCTCAGGTCCGATCCCTTGTCCAGAACCGCACCGGAAGCCATTCCCACCCTGTCCTGTCCTTCACATGAGCAGAAGGAACAGATGGGAGGAAACTTTTTAAAAGGTTCAACTGCAGTTTCCCATAAGAAACTTCTTGAAGAGGAGACTATTTAATTGAAATGAAAGTTATACAAATTTATCATTTTGAAACAGTCACAGACAGGTCTTTCCTGGAACTATTGTCCTGGAACTTCTTTCAGGTGATGAGGCTTAGTTGGAAAACTCTGACTGATGATTACTTCTTGAAAATAAACTTTTACTCACAGTCTGATGAAATGTCACTTTTAAGTTTGGAACCTGCAAATATGACAGGAGTCCCCCATGGTACTTGGCCCAAAATTTCAAAAAACAATCACACTAAATAACACAACCCTGAAGGTTGTTTGTCTTTACCAAATAAGTGTGGAAAGATTATTTGAAATATTTAAGAAAGTAAAGAAAAATGTTCTATGATTTATAATTAACCAAAATGATCATCAAGTATAGATACAAGAAATAGTCTGGATCATTCAAAATATTTTCAAAGCAACTCTCAGATTAGAAACTTTAAGGTGAAGCACTTACAACGGGTGCTGAATGCATTTAGCTGTAGGCAGAAGACAAGCATCACTGTGGGGATTGTCCAGGGTGAGAGGATTATAGATGTTCAAGCCTGGTCCCTGCTTCAGCTCTAGTTCTTGCCATTTACTGGTCACACTCAACTTGTTTTCCTAACCTAAATTCTTGAAATCGACTGCGGTGATCCTTACTGGGTGCCTCTCACAAACTTTTTCTACCTAAAGCAAGGTCACCCTGAGCTCGTCATTTATCCGATCCTATTCAGAACTTGCTCTTCTCCTGTGCCATCCCTGTGCACGCTAAGAGCTTGGTTTTTAGTGTTCTCATCTAGAGACTTCCCTGTCTCCTTCCTTATACTCTCACTGACCACTTTTATACAATTGTATTACAGAGCTCCTCTTTCTAACCATCTCTCCAGTTACTGAACTCTCCAGCAAGATTTTCAGAATCTTTCAAGGTTTAATTTGTACTAAATATGCAATAAATGAATCAATTCATTTATTGCAAATGTCACTAAACAGTGTCATTTCAAGTGATGGTTTTGTGCCATTGAAAAGGCTAATTTTAACACATTTTCAAAGCAAACTATTAACTTGATTTATTATGAAACAGAAAACTTACTTAATTTGACCAGACACCATGCTGTCAGCAATTCAACAGTAATGATATTATTTCCCCCCTAGTGACTCAGATTAACAATACTAATTTGTTAAGTTAGTGCTTATGTAGATATTGTCAATAAATAATCAGATGACTGGCTAATTTTGATAAACAAAAGCAATTTCAACATCACAATGAAGAATTCCATTTAGTCAAATCTGCTTCATTTCCAATATACAATGTATGTGAAATAAATATGACCTGTCAGATATAAAGTTATCAAAATAAAAGACAAGCTCAAATTATAAAATGTCATTATCTAAATGACTCTTTTAGGAACCAGTATCCTTTCCTATAAGAGCCATTACATAAATTTTCACATGAAGACACATCTAGAGCTACAATATTTAGATTTTCCAAAATTCCCATGACAAATTCTTTCAGAAACATGCAGTTAAGTACATTTTGTCATCTTTTGAAGTCTAGAAACATGATATAGCTACAACAAGACAAAGTGTCCTTCAGAGCCACTTAATTTTCATCTCACTTATTTTAAAATTAGAGAGAAATTTGGGAGATATCCTTTTTCTATCCCTTCTCAAATTTTCCTTTACTATATAAAAAACAAACTAGCTTAAATGGCATCTGTTAAGAGCAAATAGGGAACAGTTTCCTTCAGATTGGAAAAATGATTTTCCAGACCAATGCTTTTATATACACCCAGTGCACGCAATTGTTAGATAAGATCTTGTTTTTTTTTGCTTGGGCATTGCTTTATCTAGAAAATAAAATGAAATAGTCACATGTATTAATCACTTAATCTTTTAATAAACTTAATAGACTTAATTTGGTTTCAATTTGAAAAAAGAATACTGAATGAAGACTTAAGAAATGTTTTTTTTTTAATAGGAAATAAATGGCCTCTTTAAAAGTAGATATCCCGAAACCTTTCTCTTGTATTTTGAACTAAAAAATAGGAGTTCCATCTATATTGTGAGTAATTTTAATTAGGTTCCAAAAGGAGAGAAAACCTGCAGTGTAACTTTTAGGGAAAATACTCTTTCAGCTTTCTTTGTTATCAGTACATTATTAGTTTATTATGTCAAAGAAAGTAACTTGAATCATTTAAAATTTACTGTGGTTTACTTATAGTACAGAAAATGTGCTGAATGCTTCACACACACTTGGAAAGAATCTCTGCTATTGTTGGCTAGAGTTTATTTGGGCAACCAACTGAGTTTAACCAATTTGATCAAAGAATTTCATAATATTATCCAACTATCACATCTTTGCTTATTTTCTTTCCACTTGTATTGATTACTGAAGAGAGGTATTGAAGTCTGTGACTATAATTTTAGAATTCCCTGTTTTTTTCTTACAGTCAAATAAATTTATTTCTAATAAATTTAAAACTTCATTAGGTACCTACAATTATAAATATTAAGACAGATCCCTGGGAGTCACTGTTTTGATACCTATTTCTGTACAGATATATTACTGTATATATATATGTATATATATGTATATACACATGTACATGTGTATATATATATGTATATATGTATATACACATGTACATGTGTATATACATATATATGTATATGTACATGTATATGTGTATATATATATATATATATATATATATATATATATATATGACAGGGTCTTGCCTTGTAGCTCACGCCAGCATATATGTATATACATACATACATACATACATATATATATGTATGTATGTATATATATATGACATATATATGTATATATATGTGTATATATATATATATATATGTATATATATGTATATGACAGGGTCTTACTTTGTAGCTCAGGCCAGCCTGGAGCTCACTATGTAGCCCAGGTGAGCCTCAAACTCACAGCAATCCTTCTGCCTCTCTTCCTGAATGCTAGGATTACAGGCATGAGCCACCATACCTGGCATTGTGGTATGTGGTAACCGAGCAAACCAGGGCCCTTGTGCTTGCAAGACAGAGGCCAGAACCACTGAGCTAAATCCTTAGCCCTGCATATTTAATTTCTAAAGAAAATTCTACATATAAGTGAGACCTTGCCACATCTTTCTTTCTACATTTAGTTTATTTCATTTAGCACTGTGAACTCCACAATTATTCATGTTGTGCAAAGTGGTTGATGTTTTCTTTTAGGATTTAATATTAATCCATATTAATGGATTTATGTGTGACATAGTTTCTTTATCCTCGTGGAAGCTTACGTTGTTTGTGTATCATGACTACTGTGAATAGTGTTATAGTGCAGAGAGAATGCAGTTAGTTTTGTAAGCCTGACTTCATTTCTACTGAGAATATACCATTAACAAAGATTGGAACATCATATGGTAGCTCTATTTTAAATTTCTTTGGAAACTTTCCTATTTTCTATAATCAGTATATTGATCTGTATTTTTATGCACAGCGTGTAAGACTTAATAATTCTCTACATCTTTAATGATATGTTACCATCTGACTTTTCTTCTAATAGTAGTTATCTTGACAGACATGGCATAGTATCTTTCTCTGATAATTTATGCTACTGAGCACTTTTTCATACACATCTTAGTCATTTGAATACATTTTTTGTTCATATATTTTTTCAACTTTTAAAAATCAAGTCATTTGTATTACTACTATTGAGTTAATGGGTTCTTTTTCATATATTTTAGAGATTAACCACATACTATATATATGGTTTATAAACATTTTTCCCACTCATAAGCTGCTGTCTCTTTTTGTTCTTTCCTTTGGTAGACATAAACTGTTTATTTTGATATATATCTATTTATTTTTGCTTTTCTGTGATATAGAAAATCATTGTATGGGCTCAGGCTAATTAAAAATTTTTCACTTTCATTAACCATGTAATTTTACTGTGATATAACTTTTCAAGATATTTGTAGTTGGGATTTAACTAGCTCTTTAGATTTTCAAATTTACAAATTTTATTACTTTTGAAAAAATTTCAAACATATTTTTCTATGTTTCCTTTCTTCTTTGGAGACTCTTAACTATACATATATGAGCATTTTGTCATTTATCCCACAGCTTCCTGAAGTTGTGTTTATTTTGTACAAATTCCTTTCCTTCTCTCTGTTTTAATAAAGATTATTTTATTTGTGTAGTTCCAAGTTGAATTTTTTTCTTTAATAATTTGCTGTTAATTTCATCCTGTGTGTTTTCACTTTATATATTATAGGATCTCTAGAAATCTAGAATAGATTTAATCAAAGTGATGAACGAGGACGAGCAATTCTTTAGTGTGTGGCCTTGGGTAGGTTGTCCACACTCTTTTTTCTCCTACTTAAATCATTTTGTGCATTGCAGTTTAGCAGTCACTGATAATACACAGTGCAACATTGCATATTAACCGAATTTGTGTAGGGATGGCTGGCGTCTCCCCACAGTTCTATTTATTTCTTCTTTTGTATAGTTTTCTCTTTTCTTCAACATTTAATCTCTGGGAAAAGATGCAGTATTATGATATTTCCTCTGTGGATACTTAAGCGGGTACCATTTTAAGGAAATAGAAAGTTTTCAGTCACTAATAAAATTATGAACAAGAATTTATTAAACCCTCAAAAAAGTCAATGCCCTGGTCTATTCTCTTTCACATTTTGCTCAGATTTGTTGTTATTTAACAAACAGTACTACAGACATTTTTTAAAAAATCTTTTGTCTCTGTAACTCTGCAAAAGTCACTCAGCTATGATATTTTATAAATTATGCTCATTTCCTCCATATATTTATCTTTCTAATTCTCTCAAATGTTTGCACATATATACATATATTCCTAAGGAGCAAGACTACTCCCTGTGCTCCCCAGCACTTGTCTTTTTTAGGTTTCTGCTTACGAAATATATAAACCTTCAATTATTTGTTATAACTGATATTTTACTTTGGGTTGTTTGTTTTTGTTTTTTAGTTTTGGGAGACAGAGTCTTGCTTTTGTAGTTCAGGCTGGCCCTGAACTCACTGTGTAGCCCAGGCAAGCCACAAACTCACAGCCATCCTCCTGCCTCTGCCTCCCGAGCGCTGGGACTACAAGCCTGAGCTACCATGCCTGGTGTATTTCACTTTGGTTTTTGTTGATTTATTTTTTGTACTGGGGATCAGACTCAGGACTTTGTAGTTGCAAGACAAACATAGCACCACTGAGCTATATCCCCAGCCCCTTTCATTGATATTTTAAGTTTCCTATCTGTAATTTAGGTTGCAGAATATTTTATTCTGTATTGTATAAGCTATTTAATCTTGTTTCTTATATGTGCAAAAAATCGTTTACGTAGTTTTGCATTTCATTTTCTCTCCAATGTGCCAATATAACAAACTCATCAAATTTATATGGGATGTTATATCATGTATCAGACTTATTCTTAAGATATATTTCATATTTTCATTGCTTTTCAGTGGACGTGTTATTTACCTATCAGTTTCCCTATGAAATTATTATGATAGAGTTAAGAATATGGACAATTTCTTTTGTAAATGTTGCTAAATTTAAAGATGAGCTTATCTTTGAAGTTTTTAATGTACGTCATATGTATATCAGTATTGGGTAGCTGAAACAGCAGCTCTTGTCTTTCCTTTAGAAGTTGTTTTTTGTTGTTGTTGTTTTGTTTTGTTTTTGCATGATTCAGTTGCCCAGAAGATTACCTGACTTTTTAATGAGAAGTAAAATTCAGATATTCTTGAGGGAGACATTTAAAACAGTTGTAGCTATTAAAAGATGGTATCAATGAGAGTACAAGTGTACAGCCTGACAAATAGATCCATTAGGAATCTGCTGTATATTTGGGACAAGGAGTTCTTCAATTAAAAATTGTAATCATGGGTATTAATAAAATTAAATGGAGACAACAAAAGCTGTGATACATTTTCATTTGCTATTGTAATACCCAAAGGCCAACTGCAGCTAGCTTATAAAGTTAAAATGTTCAGTGCCTCATAACTTCCTGCATTCTCTAAAAAGGGTTTAATCACAAGTTTTTCACAGTTTTCTTGATTGTTTAAAGCTTTGACCTTCTTCCTACATGACATGATAGAGAAAAAAGAAGAATAAAATAGTCTCTTGTAATGTTATAATTAGAATGTTTTATCTGTATATCTATCAGAAATAGGTCTATATTTCAAATCACTTATGTTTGCAGTGAGACATTATTGAAACTTGACATCAAAATTTGTTATATGTAGATTACTACCCCCTATCATTTCTCCACTGGACTACCCAACGCTGTTATACCAGGACTCTCTGCCTTATCGCCTGCCTTCTTAGTTTGTTGTTACTGAAGTAGTCAGATCTTTTCAACTGTGTGTCTGAGAACATCTTACTCTCCTTAGCAGGCAATTGTCCCTCTCTCCTCCCAACCAAAAGCAAACCTCCTTAGAGTGACCAAAAAGACATTAGGTGTGGTCATTCTTCTAAAATCTCCTATACTCATTCAGCACCAGCCACGCTGGCCTCCTTACCTTGCTTTTACCCACCAGGCATATCCCATATTCTGACCTTCAGGCTAGCCTTTTCTTTTTTGTATTAATACTTTCCCCAGATATCTTCAGAGATAGTGTCCTCACCTCATCTGACTCTTTGCTTGAAATGACCACTAAGAAGAGGTCTACTTTTTCTGCCTTATTGAAAATCACCTGTGTCTCTCCAGCACTTGTTTGTTTGTTTATTTGTTTGTTTTTTGAGACAGTGTCTTGCTTTGTATTTTAAGCTGGCCCTGAACTCACTGTGTAGCCCAGGCTAACCTCGAACCCCTGGCGGTCCTCCTGCCTCTGCCTCCCACGTGCTGTGATTATAAGGGTGAGCCACTGTGCCCAGCTCCGGCACTTTATTATCTCTTGCATGGCCTCTTTTTTCATAATAAGTACTTGATTCGTATTTGTTGGATGAGGTAAATGCATTACTGTGTTTATATCCTTACCAATCAAAACTAATGGTTAGATAATTAGCCAGGACCAAAGATATATTTTATAATGATGGGACAGATTTTTCTCTTTGTAAATGTAATTTCTGCATAGGGAGAGGAATTCATTTATTGCATTACCTTGGTACCTTTTTAACCAAATAAATTTACAAATAATGAAGGTTTTGTTGAGCATGTTAGATTAGATCATATAAACAAATTGTAAGTCAATTTTGAGTGGTCTAGGGGAGGTATAAAAACACTAATAAAAATACATTTGTTGCACTTTGTTGATGGCTTAAGTTATGTGTCTTCCTCTGAGTCAGGGTGTAAACTCTATTCTAGCACTTCTGAATAAGATGCATTTCCAAGTCATTGTGAAGTACAGAGATTTTTAATATCATAAAACCTTGATAAGAACTGGCTTTGTGTGGCAATGTTGGATGCAGTAATTCTAAGGAAAGAGAAGTGCATCACACAGGGTGTAGCAAGGCCCTATCTCCGTTAGCTTACACATCTGTTTTTATTGGATTCGATATCATTATTAGCACTGCTCCTAAAACTTTGACTGCTATGTAATTGTATTTATTTTTATTGCTGAAAATAAATTACTTCAAAAATTCTTTTTAAAGTGTAATGGAGCAATCTAATTTTAGGGCTTAAAGCATTTTACTTGTATAAAGTAAATTTTTAAAAAAACATTAAGTTTATTAATACAGTAACAGGTCACAGTACCAAGGTACATTGCTTACTTGTAAGACATTGATTGGTATTAAAGATGAGTGAGTTCTTAAGCTTTGTCATAGTATTATTCTCATACATAGGTTTATTTCTCAAGCCCATATTTGGGAAGGAATATCAGTAAGCTATTTCAAGAATGATCTCATTGCTTTGCTTTGTTTTGTTTTTCCACTCACAAATGCAATGGTGACTAGAGTTGGCAGTCATATGCAATAAGTTACATGTACAATAATTTACATATACAAACAATTTTAAAAAACATACAGATGTAGTAGTGTCTGATTCACTGTGGAACTATGACTGTATGTGAGCAAATGTAATTGTACTATATAATTTTCTTTCCTAATTCTAGAGCATCTGGATGTCATCACCAATGCAGTTAGAGCAAGTTAAGGGTGACCTTATCAGTAACACTTCAATCCCTCTTGTTTCTTACTCTTACCTGTTTGACTAGTAGGAAGTCTAGCTTTTCTGATTTATTTCCCACTCTTTCCTTTATTTAACATTTTCTTCAGCCAATGCTCAATTAGGTTGTACTTAGAATTCCTATGTGTTTAACAAAAGGTGCCCATGAAGCAATAGTTCTGGGTCCCAAGTAAGTTCCTTTCCATGAATTCTGTTCCAAAACGTTTTCTGTGATGATACGAAGATCCTATGTCTTTATTGTCCAGTATGGGAGTCACTGGCCACACTTCCCTAGTGAGCACTTGCCATATAGCTAGTTTTGATCTCCTAAGCTCCTAATCACTGTGCTGACAGTAAACTACCACCTACTCCTAAATCCCCAGGACTGTGTAAACACTGCTGTTCATGTCCCTTGAAGCCCTGCTGACCTTGAAAAATTTGGAATCTAAACTCTTTCCTACATGACTTAGTATGTATTCCTGTATCTTGATTTCCCAAAGCTGTTTCATCACTGGCCCATCTGCAGTACTCAGTCTCCCAACAACAAGCCAGAATATGTGGAAATTTTTAAAGGTACCCATCACATAATTCTCATCCACTACTACTCCATAAAACCAATCAGGAAACCAGTTGGATGAGTTACATGATTGGTTTTTATTACCAAACATATTGAAAAGATTCTTGAGATGTTACCTAGAACGTGCTGCCTTCAACGCTAATTCCTGAGTGCTAGATTGTACTCTCTTATTTAAAAATACTGTATTAGTACCTTCATCGAGATTAGAATTGGCATAGGTGGGATGCCTGTTTTGACACTATTGTTTATAAAAATATTTATGCCTTACTTCCCTTTTTCTGTGTCTTGATGGCAAGAGTAATTGAGAGGACATATGGGTATGGTTTTTGTGAAGACTCACTAGAGGTAATGGTCTTATGGGCCTCAATTCAGTGGCCATGTTAGTTTTCTGGGAAAGATTCTTTAAGCTTGAGTATTTGCCTGTTTTTTTGGGTGTGTGTGTGTGTGTGTGTGTGTGTGTGTGTGTGTGTGTGTGTGTGTGTGTGTGTTTGTATTTTTCTAAAATAGAAAGAGACCAAAAACCAAGATTTTACAGTTAAAGAACATTTTCTTTACTTGTGTCACATTCACAAGCAAGTAATCTGATATCACAGGATTTTGGGTAGAAGAGCAACTTCTAGGACTCATTAAACATTTCTTCACACCGCTCTTGGAACCACTTTCTACAGTTAACTTTGGATATTATTTTCCAAGGAATTTTCCCCTTCCAGCTTCTTTGTTCCTGTCAGTTGCTGCCTTTGGCAAAAGTCTGTCCCAATCAATCTGTTTGTGTTTTTCTGAATCTAAATTGTGAACAGAGTTCAAGGTCTTTCCCGTAGGACCTGTGAGCCCGAGATAAGTCACTGTATTTTGACAGAGGATGGAATGACCCTGAGTTGTTTACACAGCCCTGTCTGCCTAACTGTCAGCAGACCTCTTCTTGTGGTTGCACTTAATTCTGCATGGTGTGATGGGAGGACCCCTTCTGAATCTGATATTACCAAGACAAGGTTGTCTATCTTATAAAATAGAATGTGATGGATTTAGGTCATTTGATTACACACCCATTATACTTAAGACTCTTCAATGCCAATGGAGCAAATGGAAAAACAAGGACGTTTGTAGTACATTTCCACACAGTGTACCTTTCTTAAACCCATTAGATTACATAGAGTACGGAGACTGAGGTTTGAGGAGTTCAAGCTATGTGAAAGGTATGTTTTACTAAAACTGTTCAAAAACCCCTACAAGAAAGAATGTAACTGTGATTTTAGCCCCTTGCTAACTTTTATTCTGAACATAAACCTCCATATTGAATTTCTTTTCATGTTGTTGTTTAATGCATTCTTCATTGAATACTAAAACTGCTTCAGAAAAGTTGTGATCATTTGGCTGGAAGCCTTTTTATTTTTAATAACAAAGACTGTTTTTCTAATTGAGAATTTAATATAAAAGTAACGAAAAAGTGTACCCAAAATGATGTCACTATGCAAATTATTAGTCCAAGGAGCTGCTGGACAATTCTTACCTCAGTGGCCTCAGAACAGAACTATCACATTTGTTCTGCTATTTATTTTTCATTTTATTTGGAGATATTTTCTATCAGGACTACAAGAGGCAAATTCAAATTAAATTCTGATGAACTGTTTTTGCGTTTCCCTCCGTGGCCACTGTTAAGGCAAACAGAACCAGAGCCTGTCATAAAGACAGGGCTTTGCTTCACCATTCGTGTCTGTCTGCTTTTCACCCTCACAGTCCTGGAGGACGGCGTCTCCTTCCTCACTTTGCTCCACTGCAAACATGATGCAGACTGTGTGCTGTGCACAGGTGTTTTCTCAAGCCCTGGGATATATGTAATGAAGGGAAGAAAAGAGGTAATGAAGTGTGACCTTAAACCTGGAAGAAGGGTTCCTTTCCTGCCTCCTGCTGCCTCCCTCACTCTGCTCAGCTGGGCGTCATTAAACAGATATGCACGTGGGGAAAGTTGCTGCTGCAGGAGAAGATATATGAGCACTACAGGCAGGTGGTTTCTCTTGCTGTAAAAAGTTTTAAAACGATGACATCCATTAGCCTAAGACTATATGACTTGTGGGTGTAGACACTCACGTAGAATATATACAAACACCAAAATAATTGATGGAAGACAGGCAGGGTGGTAAAATGGAAAAGACACTAGAACATGTTCCAGCTTTGCTACTAATCAGTTATGTGACCTTGGGAAAGTCTTTTATTTCTCCAGGAACTATTTTTACACTGTGAGATAAAAGCAATAAGGCTAAATGTGTCTGGCTTATAGGACTTTGTATAGACCAAATGTGGAAGCACTTTAAAAGCTATAAAATACTATAGAAAATATTATTAAGGTAATTTCAGCCTCTTGGGATAGTTGATCTGAAGAACAAAGGGATATTAAGTGTGCAGTGTCCTTTATTTTAAAATAATCTTATAGTTTGAAGGAACATAAATTTAATAAGATAGATTCTTCCGTGGAATAAATTACATCTTGAGAATTAATTGGGCATTTTGGAAGCTACATAAATTTAAATAGTAATTTTCTAGATGAAGTTCTCGTTTCTTACTCAACTTGATGCAGCTTGTGAATGAGTCAACTTACAATCAAATCATAATTTCTGGATGAGAAAATCTAGTACAATAATTCAAACTCGTACAGTCAATTAGTCAGCAAAATGAAAGCAGTGCTCTTTGGTGTGAGAATTGTATTAGCAGTAACAGAGCACAAAAGGATAGCATTTGCACCTAATGAAAAGCTGCGTTCTCTCAAGGAAAAAGCTTAAGTCATTTAAAGAGAAACAGATGAAGAGGATTCAACTAATTTAATGTTTCAGACAAAGGAAAATAAGCTAAAAATTGAGTTATACTGGGACTTGTGAAAGAAAGCTTTCAAAGGGAATTTTTAAAAAATACATTACTTGATCTTATTCCTACTTTAAAATAGTTTAGTTGTTTCCTGTAATTCTTCTGGTCTTTTAAATTATTTTCCTATTTTCTGAGTATAAAATTATCAGAAAATCTAGGTAAAACTTTAACTATGAACTCCTGTCTGAGATTTGTTGACTTGAGTTTTTCCATTCTTTCCTTATAAGAGAATGTGCACTAGATAAATTGTAAGTTGTATAAAATTCTTCAACAAGGAAGACTGTGGGCAAAAACCTATCAAAGGAATGAGAAAGAAAAATAGTTTGTAAATAAAGTTACTTCCTGAAAATAAGTTTTCCACTTTTAGTTCTACCATCATTTTATTAGTCTATATACATACACCTACTGCCCTGGGAGCCTTTGCTGGACATTTCCCGGTAACTAGGATGGGCAGTGGGAAATCTGGCTTCCTGGGCTTAGGGACCATCTACTGACCACAAAGTTAAATAAGAAGAGGACAGTAGCCAGAGTGGCGGATCCAAGTGTTCATGAGGGTTTCTATGAGTATCCTGTGTTCACTGTTACCTGAAATCAACCACACACCCTCAGGCTCCCTCCTATTCCTTTGGCATGCAGAACAACGGCAGCGTTAACAAAATTGACTGAGTTTTCCCATATTCTAACTGTGTGTCCTAAATGATGTTTTGAATTTGACAATAACCATAGGAACTGAGATAACTGACTTTAAGTCAGTGAGTTTTGAGATAATTTTTTCATGTAGCAAAATATAGCTAATGATAGAAGAATAGATACCAGAATATTTCTTTGCTTTTAATACTGGTAAAATTTGGGATGAACTCCACCTACTTAATTGATTTCCATAAATCACGTCAAATATACACAAGTGTTCTATACTTTTGATACTCTTAAATATCCATAGCAGGCCAATTTGAAGAAAATAACTTTTCTCAGGGCCAGGGATTTAGCTCAGTGGTTCCGGCGCCTGCCTTGCAAGTGCAAGGGCCTGGGTTTGATCCCTGGTAACCATGTACAACAATGCTAGGCATGGAGACTCATGCCCACCAGCAATCAGAACCACCTACCACAGTCCTGGGCATGTTGGCTCATCCCTGTAATCCCAGCACTCGGGAGGCAGAGGCAGGAGGATTGCTGTGAATTCAAGGCTAAGTTCAGGGCCAGCCTGAACTACAAAAGTGAGACCCTGTCTAAACAAATTAATAATAATAATCTTTCTTAGCAATTTCTGGGTGTGCTTTGTAGGGTATGGCTAAGGCAACATCATGGGTGTTCCCTTGGTAAAAAATTCAACTTGTTTATCATTTGGGACCAGTAACTTGTGTTGGTTTTATAAGCAACCTGCAGTTCTCAGGGACTATGTCATTTACTTCTATTTATTATATTTTTTCTTTCCTCCACTCATATACCTGAGCAGTGTGATCATGCTTATTGAGAAATAGACTTGCAGTTCTTGTCAGACTCACATGGTGAGAACTGTCAGGAGAGTAAGGATCTGAATCCTGAAATGGCTTGTTCTGAAGCTCATTAAACTATCCGTGCCCCTCTGAGCTGATATATGTTGTAACCCTCATGAAGCATTAGATGGAGAAAATTTCTGAGCCCTGTTCATGTGAACTTCTATGCCAGGCAGATCCTATCTGAGGGTGTCTTTCTTGAATAGGGTTCAATACAATCAGCAGTTTTCTTCCTTAAACCATCAGAGTTAAAATAAATTAGTGAAAGGCCTAGATCCAGATGGAATCCTGTGGATTCCTTGTCAAACCTGAGTCCTCAGTTCCTCTGAGAACAATTTAGGAAATCTCTTGACAGCTTTCTTCAGTTGGGGTGTTTTGATGATAAATGCTTCATGCTGTGATTTTTTTTTCTCCTGGTGTGAAAGATATCTGTGCTCCGCCTTGCAGTGATAGGAAAATCTTCCCGGTAAAAAAAGATCTGTTTTATATTCACAAGACAACACTCAGCTACAGTATGATCTCCTTGATAGATATGTTTAGAATAAATGGTGTGTCCATTTACTTTGGTAAATAACATTTTTGAGAAAATATAGAAGTTATATTACATATAAGGACAAATATTGTGTTATACATAGTCTTATATGTTCTGAATATTTTATAATTTCAAAATTTTAGAAATTCCACAATAACATGAATTGTGATTGAAACACACTGGGGATGCTTAATTTAAAAAATATTACAGTAAAAAGATATATTACCATTAATTCCCCTCAAAACAGCCCTCTCAGTACATATTCCATAGTTCTTTCTGCCTTCTGAAGGAATTATGGAAGTTCTTGTTCATGAGTGTCTTCATGAGGTATGATTGGAATTATGGTGAATGCTTTTGCCAGTTGCCAGAAATGGAAAGGTTGACTCAAGGAGGAAGGAGTGAAGAAAGATATGTCTTGTACATGTAACAGCTCTCCACAATGAATGTAATGTGATATACACATGGACCAATGAAAAATAAACTAAAAATATTATGGTGTTTCTTCATTCACCTCATTCACTGGGTCTGACGGTGCCTTCTGGCTCTTCCTCAAAGTCAAAATAATTGTGAAAGGCAAATATTTTGAATTAATTCAGGACATTAAGCAACCATGACAACACAACTAAAGACACATACAGAAGAGAACTATTTCAGAAAGTGCAAAGAATGATGGGATAAGGGTACTTGGTCCAAGGGGAATATTTTGAAAGAGATTAATGTTAATGGATCTTTTATGGTGACAATTTTTTAAAATTAAAATCTTTATATTTTTCATTCACACCTTGTACAAGATGACTCAGAATTACTGGTTTGTAAGAATTTGTAATGAAATTTAAAGTCCTTTAGAAATTATCTTTTCTTGTACAGAAGGTACATTTTCCAGTTAGGAAGGCCCAGGGCTGGTGTACTGAATAGATATATACTCTACATGATATATATATATATATATCGCTTTGTAATTCAGCTGGTCATGAGCTCAGCCTCCAACTCACATCACAGCAATCCTCCTGCCTCTGCCTCCCAAGTGCTGGGATTACAGGCATGAGTCACTCTACATGATGTATTTTCAATGTTCTTATCTTTCCTTTCTTCAACTCTACAATACATTATAGATTTAACTGTTTGTGAGCTTACTGTATGAGTGTACTATAGGCTATTTTTAAAATGTTTTTGTCACATAAAAATATAGTTTTACTGCCTGAAGTTTTTATAGCACTTTATAAAAACTTGTTTATTTCAGTAGAAGTGCATCTCTATGAGTTCCCCAGGAGCTTGCAGTTCATCATTGATGGGTCCCCTGAACTGCCGGTTTAACACAGATTATATGGATGAGGATTAGCAAGTAGAGATGAGAATTAAGGATATAAAATCCTAATATTAATCATAGGTAAATCCAAGCATATCTAGAAAACCACAACAAATTCAGCCAAAAAAACTCCAATTATCTTCTCCCCTATTCTATGATATTTGATGAAACCAAAAAGCTCTTTGTCACAAATGAATTTTCCATTTTAAATTTTGCCTGCAGTTGATCATATTAGACTGTCTATTATTAGTGACAACACATTAATGTTTCATAGGATAAGAACATTTCAAGAGAGTAAGATCTTAAGAACAATTTGAGTGAGGAGTTTAAAATAAAACTATATAAGTAGAAATAAAGTATTTCTACTTTAAATAAATTTCTACTAGGTAAGAAAGAAGTTTTTAAAATATTTATTTTTTTAAAGAGCTAAATCAGATAATCAACGTAAGCTTATCATCTTTAGAAGTATTTTCTCTTTTGCCAATCGGGTCTATAAGAAATGTCACTCTTTTTAAACAACCATTAATCATGTGGAGCAATTTTATTTGCACTTGGATTCTGTGTCTTGTGTTGACCTTTACCTAAAAGGAATCAAGAGTTTCTTAGAGTAGGGATTTCAGAATGAGCCATGATGTTCCTATTATTTCCAGACAGGAACAATACTAAAAAGTAAATAAAGGAAAAGGAGGATATTGTTGAAATCACAAAGAAAGGAAGCAGGTTTCAGAAAGTCCTACAGAAAAATCTTAGAATTTAAGCACTGCACCACAAAGAATACAATAATTCTTAAAGCTATGAGCCCACAATATGCTCATAATAGACAAATATGAGGTATTTAAAAAACAAAGCATTCATAACTTCCAATAAACTTTCAGTTAAAAGTTTCATAGTAAACAATTTGAAAGAAATGCATATTATATATAAGTTTTGCCAAACATGTGAAATAAGAATTTGCTTGTGAAATTCTGCACCTTTCTCTGCTTTTCATTAACTTAAAAATTTATAAAGCACTTTATATTTACAAAATATATTAACAAAAATATAAAGCATTATGGAATATTCTGATATCTGTTACCAAACATCAGTGTCTTTTCCGTGTCATTTGGTTGTACAGGGTTGGCCTCCAGACAAGGTGAGCTGGCTCATTTTAGGACGATTTTTAGCAGTTATTTGGTGGAGACAATCCTCTTTGCAGTTGTTTCTCTTTAATCTGCTTGGGATACTTTTATTCCTGTGTTTTCCTTTTGGCCAACAAACACTTGGTGTCTTCCTGTGCTCATTTGGAAACACTCTTGGGCCTAAGGTGGGGTCGATTATTTTGATTGCCTGCTGCATTGAGAACCAAAACAAAATGAAATGCTAGGAACAAGGAAGAGGGTGTGGATGAAGAGGGTGTAGATAAGTAACTATGATCACTCAAGCTGTAAAGTGTTGCAAGTCAACTTTGAGGCCAAGCAAGTCTTGAGAAGACAAATTAAGTAAAATGAGACTGTGATAGAAGTTAAAGAATAAAATGAAAATAGTATAAAATAACAACTATGGGAGATGAAAAGCTGAGGTCGTTAGAGGACACAATACATGATTTGGAAGAAAGGAGATGGCCTTGGAGAAAGCTAATGTTCATGAGAATCAGTGTGAACACTGGGCGTAATATACTAGTTTTACTCTAATTATTCAGAAAGTTACTGTGGTTACTGTGTCCCAGTTGTGGTACTCTGATAGGTACTCCAAATTTATAATTGCATCCTAGTGCTGAAGTTTGTGTTGATCAAACCAAACTGAATTTGAGATGGTTAATTCTGCTCTGGAAGGACAGAAAGTAAAAGTAAAGAGAACTAATAAGTAGGTAGATTCCCCTGGTTCGGTTATAATTGGATTAACAACTTTAAAAAACATTTTATAACTTGCATGGATTGGTTTCTATTAAAGATGTTTAAACCCTGGGAAACCATGATTTAATTTGTGTTTTAACTTTTTAGAAAAATGTGACTAATACTTATTTATTAGAATTTAATCACCTAGATTTGATAATGGTTATAAATGTTTAGGAAACATAGAACTGTCAGATTTATAAATTAATGAAAGGAAATGTGAAAATGAGTATTTTAATTTAATTCTCTACCCTAATCACTATATGTAGGGTTATAATATCAACATTTGCATATTTATAATTTTAATGGAAATGAAACAGTGATTATAAAGATTATTTCTTCCTTATAAAATAGAGCTAGAACCAGCTTTGGCATGCTATAAGCCAGGCTGTGGTGTGAGGAAGGAGAAAAATATGTGCCTTTCTCAACTAGTATATCTAGTACTCTCCGTGCACATTCAGACTTTGGATTTGTGGCCTGAGATGAGGATCAATCTGACTGTGACTTTCTTAACAGTGTAAGTTATGGAAATCGAAGGGCGAGAGAGGATCCTTGAGTCAAATAAATATCAGAAGCATCACTTCCTCCTCTCTTTATTATGTATATGCTGATAAGGTCAAAAGAAAACTGGAAGGAAGCTGAAGGCTATTTTGCAGAAGTGGGGCTTATAAAATCCTTAGTGTCTTTTATTTAACCTTGGTTGAGGTTTGGTATTGCTTCATAGTGTTACTAGATAACCTTTCATGGAGAACTGTAAGTTCTTGTAAGCCACCTGTCGTCTGCATTGTTTTAATTGATGAGAGCACGGAGCTACCGTGGAGAGTCCTGACACCACAATCGAAGTCTTATCTCTTTTCTGTAACTGTTTGCACTCACAACAGTTTGGAGTTTCCATTGTGGCATGTAAAACTCACTTAGAGCAGATGTTGTTGTTGAAGTCATTATCTAGAATTCCACATTTCTCCCAAACATCTTGTTTCTCAGTGAGGGAAGAAGTGATAAAGACATAAAACTGTTAGAGTGCACAGACATTTGATGGTTCTATTCTGAAAGTGGATATTCCTCTCAGCATATAAAACAACACATATGGCCTTAGAATGAGCCAAAGTCTTTGAATTAGTAATTTAATGTGGTTTTATGATAGAGTTTGAGAAAGTTTTATGCTGTTTCTCCTTAGTTAGAAGACTATCCCAAACTTTAATGTATATACAAATCACCAAAAGGATACTGTTTAAGTGGAGGGGCTGAATCAGACTTGGTGGCTCCGTATTTCTAACAAGTCCCAGGAGATGCACATCTAACGATCTAAGTATATGGTAAATCAGAACTTGCCTAAGGCCAGGAAAGATGCAGCTAATTTCAAACTATAATTGTTCACCTTACGATTTTTCTGCTCTTTTACCATACCTCTTGACACTAGTTGGTGCCAGTGAGATGAAACTGAGTCAGCCATGTAATTCTGAGAGTGAATAACTGGTTCTACATTTGATGTTTTCAATATCATGTTTGAAGTTTTCACAGCTGAACATGTTTACAACTGTCTGCTAATGTGTTCTGAGAATATTTGAGATAGCCTCGGCTAAACTACGATGTTTGGTAGGCTAGACATATTAAATATATTTTCCTCTCATGATGGGGTTATTGGGATATAATGGGATATAATCCCATCATGAATTGAGAAGTATCTGTACCTAGAGATTATCTGAAAGAAGATTTACTATAGAAAGCCACACCAAGTATTGGCATTAGAGGGCAAAATAGGATAGTGTATGATTCAGGATCTATATTCTGATCCGCTAATGGTGGACAGGATGGACTAGACAGGGCATTTAGGATCAATCGCCAGTGGACTCTCGGCCAAAGAAAAACCAAGAAATTTAGTCAACATGTCCTATAGATGCCTAACTATGTCTAAAGCAGATACAAATAGACAATTAAGAATTATAACATAGAAGTTAGAAATATAGACATGAGACTTAAATGGAACACAAATTGGACAAAGCAGTTTTGAGATAAAGGTTTGGGCATTATGATCAGAGAGGTGATAGCAGTAGGTAAAATGAGTACTATGACACCAAAGCCCAAGACTAGGGTTACAGGTTCCAACAGAGATGGTTCCTAAACTTGGAGACTGTGAAGAAGTCATTTGTGAAGGCAAAGAGATTGGAGTAGAAGTATTTAAGACAGTGCACCTGTTTAAAGATGTTTGGCCCGCAAGACCATTAGGAGTCAGGGTACTGTTAGTAACTTCTTTTGGTGGAGGTACAGATGGGAAAATAGATAAATGAACTAGAGATACAGGCACTGTCAGGCCATGGATGATTTCCAGTATATTGGTAGAGTTTCTACTTTAAAATTTTAGATTGTACTTGCATTGTTAGGATTATCACAAGGACATATGTACTCTAAGCCAGAGATGTTTGTTCTAAGTGATTGAAGATTATCAAGGACTGTGATTCTAAAAACAAATTATAAATGAAGATTTTTATGGTAAATCTTCCATGGTGAAAGCAAGGCCATTGATTTAAGTTAAAACTAGCCATGCAGATTTTTCATTCTTCCAGAAGAATAGAAAACATCCCCTTTATTCTACAGCCCCAGGGACCATAGATCTAGGCATTGCCCTGCTCCAGCATCCAGAGAGCTTTATACTAACTATCCACAATTCTCTTAATGAATGCAGCCACTGTACCTTTCTAGAATCCCTCCACTAAAATTCCTCATTTTTTACCCAGTTTTCAGTAATCCATGTCTCCAGAAATATGAATTATTGTAGTGCAGAAACACATTCTTTTCTGAGTTTTTTTCCCTATTCTTCTTTATTTCAGGGTCATATACTCTTGATATGTTTACTGCTAATATTCTTTTCATTCTTGTTCTCTCTAAGACTTCTGAGTTTTTAACCTATTGTTGCTACTTGTATCCCTGACACATCTTTATTTGCTGCTCTAACCTCTTTCATCCTTTGTGTACATTTATTCTTTTTCAAGTATGAGTTTTCTTGTCACTCACTTTGTTATGTATGGGTCCCTCAGATTAGAAATTATAGATTTGGCTCTGGATTTAATCCAGTTGGTATTGGGTTAATCCATTCTTAGCAAAGGATTTGGGGATGTCATCACTATGAGAATATGAGTAAATTCATGGGATTGATGTGGGCACATCTTTGAGAATACTATTTTTTACTCAAAGATTTGAGGGAAGGCACATTATCTGAATAGTCATAAGAAGACAAAATATATTTATCCACTTGAATTACTTGTTTAGTTACACAATTCCAATCCATAGATCTACTTTGATTGGGAAAATTTGAAAGATTCTGTGTCTAAAACTAAAATTCCTCAATTTTATAAGCTGAATTTTGATTGCCATCTGACTTTAGATACCCTCGGTCATTTCTTTCATTTAAAATTCTTGGTACTTAAAAGCCACAGACATATTAGCTGTTATCATTTATAAAGACATGTCCTTTGAAAATGGTTTAGTATAAATTACATTTACAACATTTAAAATGAAGTATTTAGGCTGTATTATTTGGATGTATTTGTACTTCAGGAGAGCAAACATGAAGCAGAATACATCTAGATTGCAGATGCCCAAATCATACTTTTCTAATGAAAATATATACTTCAGCATAATGGTAGCTGGTTGTGTCTCAGTCACTACCTTAGGGGGATACAGGAACATCTTTGTATTCACTCCATTGATACGACAAACACCAAGGTGGATGCACATGTGTCCAAGTATAAATACGTGGATTTTACTCACATTATGTGACATGTTGTATTTTTATGTATTTATACTTTTTATTAAAAGTTTTCCTGATTCTTCTTGTAGATTCTTTTGATTTTTCTTGTAGAATTATTCCAATTCAGTTTTATGTTGTGTGAAAAGGTGCTTTTACAACTTTGAAAGGAAATTGAAAGTGAGTCATCAGGTAACTTGGGACTGATGATTATCCGGGTTTTGTAAGTCAAATAAATTAGCAAGACATGACAGCTACAGAGTACAGAATGAACACCTTGATTCAGGCGAGGAAAAAAACAGTAAAGTAAGTAAATATTTGATATTCAAAATGCTACCAAACTGTTATGCACACCTGAATGATCCAACTATTTAGGAACTAAAATAGGTCAGAAAAATGTTATTCTGTTGTCGTTAGGTTCAACTCTATTGGGCAGAGTGCCAAAACTGTCATTCAATGTTAGAAATTGTTTGCAATGGATAATAACCCACAACATGTTTGGAAATTCACTAATAGTGAAATATAAGTAAAACATTCTATATGCATCAACAGTAATACTCAAAATTGTACTTATCATGACATTATACAAACTAAAAGTCTTCATCACAGAATTTTATAATTCTACTTGTCAGAATATAAAGGATTTATTGAGAAGTGACATGTGACACTGAAATTTTTAGAACAATATTGACACTCAAGATATTGAGTTTCCTTCAATATTGCCTATGTTTTGATAGCAAAAAGACCCACCAAGAAAGAAAAAGATCTGGCACTTTGGCTGCAATTTAGTCTATTTTTGAAATCTTTGTTTTGAACTGTGAAGCAATTTTTACACAATCTGAGTACATGACAATTGACAAACAACTTGCATCATTTCATGGTTGTTGAAGTTTTTGAGAATGTATGCCAAATAAACCTTCCAGATATTGTATAAAATATATGTTCTTGTAGGTGTGAAGTCATTTTATATCCTGAATTTATAAATTTATCCTGGAACTCAGCTACTAGGTCTTTTGTCATGGAATAATAAACCATCTGATTTTGTGAACAGACTTGTTACACCTATTCCAAAACGTAATCCAAATGTTACTTTCAACTATTGGTTCACTAGTTACACCTTGATGTTACATTTGCTTAAAGAATGCCAGTTGACCAAGACAAGAACAAAGCCAAATAACTAAAAAATGTTGCAAGTTAACAACAGAGAAATGTATAGTACAATATTGGCTGCCATGGTGAAGAAAAGCAAAGTAGTATCAATACTATAAACATTATACCAGAAGGATAAGATTGAGAGTAAAGCTGGCTATGGTGGTGTACACTTGAATCTCAGCACTGGGCAGGCTGAGACTAGAGGATTCTGTGATTTCAAGGTCATTTTGTGGCACCTAATGAGTTCAAGGCCTCTCTGGACTATATAACAAGACCCTGTCTCAAAACCAAAGATTGACAATGAATTCTCAATGCAATTGGAGATAGAAATGGTCATAATTTTCAACAAAACAAAAGGCAGAATAGCTGTTGTTGTTGAGCTATGCAGCAACTATGCTGGCCCTTGAAGCAAACCATTGGCCAGTGGTTATGTTTTGCTCAAAACACAACATGCCAGTTATAGTTTATGTTTTTAAACATAATTTTATGCTTTACAAATAAAATAATATTATAGGCTGCTAAGTGAAGTATAAATATTACAGGCAGTCAGAGAGGACAAGACCCTTGAGGGAGTCAGTACAGAAGAGAGAGAATGCATCAACATTGTGGCTGGAGGCACATCTGAAGAAGATTAATGTCACAGTGGCAAGATTTACATACTTCCTTAAGGGCTAAACAGAAGTTTGAGATTGGTACCACCTTTTTGAGGATTCCCATATAAATAAACCATTATATCATTAGGGGTGAGGCATCCTCTCCACCCACTAAGAGTACTAAGACTAAGACCAATTCTAAGACTAAAAATATAGGTTATCAACCAAGGTTAATGATGTCACCCATACGCTCTTGTTACTACTGGATCAACATTAGCCAAGCAGGTTTAATAATAATCTAATAGGATTATTATAGTTGTGATGTATATTATACCTACTTCATGATTTTGCACTGTAAAACTTTCTCAGAGAAATAGGCTTGTTGTGACCCATCCAGGGTCCCTCTTGTCTCTTAGGGAATATTCCTGTTCCTCCATAAATTTTCCTACTTTTAGCCTCTATTTTTCCTTAAAATTAATTCTTTATTTTTGGGGAAGACGGATTTGACATATCTGACATCTAGCAGGTTGGGAGTAACATCACCCCAACCCACTTCCCAGTATCAAGCACAGAACGTAATGGAGAAATTTTCGTAGAAGATCAGGACTGGAATTAATAAATGATCAATTACAACAGAGGAAGAGCAGTATGCATCTACCCCAAGAACTCCTCAGAAGAATTCTAGAGCAGATTGGTGAAGAGGTGGAGGAAACATCACAAGTACCTCCTAAGAAGATAGAAAGACCAGCAAGATGGCACA